>CAAKHC010019771.1:0-16704 GCA_901007825.1 Macroramphosus scolopax | reverse complement strand
GTTGTGTTTGTTCAGGGATTTAAGTATTTCGCTGACGCAAGTGAGGATGTCAGATAGACTCCGGACCGCAGTGACTGCATTTCTTCTCCCAACAGAAACGACTGAGGCATCACCATCATCCAACTCCCTCGTCCACCAGGGCAGTTTAACTTGTCCAGGCAGCCAAGGAACAAACTCATCGCCAGGGAAACTGGTTCCAGATGGACGGCAAAACTTGTCTAGAACCGAGAACAGCTTATGTTCGGGGCTGGTTGAGGATCATCGTGACTAATGGGACCAACTCAAAGTTAATGACCAGCTGTGAAATCGAAAGCAGAACTATTCCAAGGAAGAGACAAACTGGGTCTTGTTAAGACTTCTAAAAAGACGAGGTAGTTAGCAGTTGTTGCTGTCGTGGTGTTAGCAGAGCTTTGGAAAGGCACTTCAGGTATACAGTGACGTAAAGACTCTCTGGGGGCTCCGCCAGGTGAGGCTGGATCTTCCCTGGGCTTGTATGTTAGTGTGTGTTAGTGCCTGTGTGCTGTGTGTTAGTGCTGCAGGTGTGTGTTAGTGCCTGTGTGCTGTGTGTTAGTGCTGCAGGTGTGTGTTAGTGCCTGTGTGCTGTGTGTTAGTGTTGCAGGTGTGTGTTAGTGCCTGTGTGCTGTGTGTTACCTGCCGGCTGTCATGTTTGGACGAGGAGCTGCTGTTGCTGCGTGACAGGGAGGAGATCTTCTGTGACATGGCTGAACTGTTCTCCTCTGAGCCCATTGCACGGACGACGGGCCGGTCCAGGCTACGGCTGCAGTAACATTCCTCCACTAAGAAAAGAAAGAGTGTAGATGAGGTCACGAGGAGGTGGAGAGGGAGATGTCTTTAATAGGCAACAGCTTCTAAAAGCTTTTTCAGCTCTGTCTCACTGAAAAATGCATTTGGGTATTCGGAGTGATTAGTTTTTCCATCGTGACCTGGCAGAAATACGGAGTTTATTGTGAGATGGAGCAACAACAAATCTGAAACTGACAGACAAGACCGGTCATAAAAAGGTCTATAAATGAAGAGACCGCAGGTTTAAATTATTCATATCTCAACCTTAAAGAGCGCGGTGCACCGACAGGATCATATAAATCTGAGTACCCATTGTAATTATATATGCACAGCAACATGATCGGCCCTTTGACTGAAGATAAAACTGGATATTGTGGATATGAAAGCTTAAAATAATATCAACTTGAGTTAATGTACGTAGTTGAATGTATGACATTTTTTCTACTATCTATCCAACATACGCAGCTCTTGATGTCTCCGTTCGTCTCGGTATTTGACTAAATCCCATTGAGCAGCTGCTGATCTGAATCCAGATCTGAAGGCACGTGTGTGACGCTGCAGCGACATCAACAACCGCCACACTTCACATAGATTCATCAACATTATGTGCACGAGTTACCACGTCAGCACACACAGCCTCGCTTTACAAACGCATTCCGAGTGGCACTTTGTCTCAGTACGGAGGCTGAACAAGCCGGCACGATATGTAAATCATGTCAGCCGGCGTGGAAACGAGCAGCAGCTCGTTAGTTTAGCTTTAATATCAGCTGCACTGAGTTAAAGGACCGTTGGAGTAAATCATTGTCCAGTAATATGGGAACATGTGTAAGATTCTGTCTAACACAGAGGATCTGGGGGCTGCAAACATTTATCTAAAGGCCATGGGGGATACAGCAGGATCCGGCCACCTGCTTGGCTGTGGTTTAAATATAATGATCCCATTAACATGCTTAGAGAAACTAAGTAAACTGAGAGCTTATTCCAAGCTCCTCCTGAGATGTTAAACCGCCTGGTCGAGGATGCAGAGCTGCTCATGATTAACACCTTGACTCAACTCTCGCAGGTAGACTTTGTGTTAAGATGAATTTGTGTCAAACCTTCTGCCAATAAAAACAGGGCTCATTCAGACCGTGTCTCCTCCCAGCTTGTACTATCAGACGTGCCATGTGCGGACTGTCACTTTGAAGCGGCAGCCTCCTCTGTTCAGCAGACAAAAGCCCGGTTATCTGAAACCTCCGTCCTTCGCCCAGCCTTCACCACCTCTCTGTTTGTGGACCGCAGGCCGCAGTTTACACTGTCAGAGCTCGGCGCCCAAATGAAATGAACAATAGATCAAAGTGGCAGGGCTCATAAAAAGGCCCCCAACAGCAGTCCTCTTGCATTTTGTCAGCTCAATTGTTGCTGAATGCAAATAAAGAAAGAGGTCACACGATGCTGTGATGCAAGAGATAAAACACCGGCTATCTGTACATCCGTCCGTCCATTACAGAGCTGCTTCCACTTCCACTATAATTTATTCATCCACTCGGCACTGATCGCACCGGCGATGCACAGGACTGTTGCCCTGCACTGCTCCCTCTCATCTGATACAGCAGCTACACTTCTCAGGCTTTCATCGGGGGTGACAGAGGACACACTCATTGATGGGCGGTGACGAGACGCAGCAGCAACAGAGTTTCATAGAGAAGGCAGCGTTTTCTGCATTTTCACTTCACTTGACAGTCGTTGCCGTCACCGACAGGCTGAGGAACGGCAGCCGGCAGACACGAGGAGACGAGGGAACATGTTGAAACACAGTCGGTGGATGTCTGAGCGCAGCTAATGAGCGGAGCAGTCGTGGCTCAGACCCGTTTGATGAAAAACGAAGGGGGATGCTGACAGGCGGTGAGTGCTGAGGGTGGCCAGCGTGTTCATATGAACGCTGACAGCTGCTGAGGACAAAAGACAGGTGACAGGGACAATTCTAATGTCATCAAGACGCCCCCCCCTTTCCATGTGTGAATACATGAACACACAAAGACACACCTACAGTACATAGAAGTGAGAATACAAACAAATGCAAGGAGGAATGATGGATCCAGTTAATGATGAAGATGATTAAGAGGTGTCATAAGAATCTTTTTTTTTCAATAACGATGGAACTGACCCTTAAAATTCAACAAAATAATAAAACCTACTGGGGAGTATAACAAACAACACAGTGCCACACACACATATCATGTTAGTGAGTCAGAATAAAGGGAACTTTGATTGATTGCTTTACAGCATTCGAGTGGTGAGTAACTTTTAAACTAATAAGTAGTATATTGTCTCTTATTTAACGTATTGCACAACATCTTAAAACAAACATCTCTATGAAGAGGAAGCTGGACAGGAAACATTCTTATCATGATCTATTATGTCATTCAAGACATAAAAGTCCAGTTATAGAAAATAACTAAATGTGTGCAGATGGTAATTGGACGGTTCCTGGTTCGATCCCCGGCTGTTCCAGAGACCCTGCCCGAGTGTCCTTGAGCAAGACGCCGAACCCCCGAACCTGATTCATTAGTCTATGAATGTGTGTGAATGTTTCAGCAGCTTCGCAGCTTGCATGGCGACGCCTGCCAACAGTGGGCGTGTGTGTGTGTGTGTGTGAATGGGTGAATGAGTCACCCATTCATTCATACCATTAAGACAGAAAGGGGCTTTATAAATAGGAATGTGGTATGTAAATGCACCATTCATATATGGAGGATAAAGACGATAAGAAAAGTTGTTATGATGAGGAGGATTTGTAACGTGGATGACGTTACCAGGAGACCTGTGGGTCCTGCTCAGCTATAGATCTTATCCCAAGTTACAGATGGCGCCGTGTCTTTCTAAGCTGCACTAACCAGATAGACAAAAAGCTGAAAGCCTTCTATTGCATTCTGCAGTTCATGTTGCAGATGTTCCTCCGTCCTTCCACCGTCTCCAGAGCCTGCCACGGGGCTGATGGGCCCATCAGGCTGTCAGGCAGCGTTAGGATGTGACTCACCCGGGGACACGTCTCATGGTTGAACCCCACGGTGACGCTTTCTTAGGAAACACACTGATGATTGCAAAAGGGACAGCATTTAAGCTGTTAAGTGAAGTTGATGCAGCACAGTAATTCAAAGACGGTGGGTGGGTGGTGTGTGTGTGTGTGTGTGTGTGTGTGTGTGTGTGTGTGTGTGTGTGTGCTTCTAAAACATCCTCCCATCGCTAAACATATAGTGAAAGAAGTGCGACTCATTTTAGGAGGGAAAACGAGTTTGCTGGAGTTAGAAAGTGTGCAGAGATGAAAAATGAGTCATCTGAAAACATAGACACAATATTGACTTTCACCAAGCTGATATTTAGATAACCTTTGAATACATAGAAGTAGAGAACATTTCATATGCAAAACCCAGCTGGGGAGTTGAATTATATTCCAGGGTTTAAAAAGCAGTTTCTGGTTGTGTTGGAGGTTTATTATGAAACAGCCCATGTTTATGTATAAAGCAAACAGAGGTGCAGGAAACAGCTTCATCTGAATCGATTCCCTTCAATGTGAACGGCTGGTTTGATGAGGACGAATTATCTGCACGAGAGAAGGAATCAATTTGAAGTCGCTCTGAGAGGCCGAGTGGCTCCAAGCGACTGCCGGTTGTTTTGAATTTTAGAACAATCAGCTTGACAAGATAAATGTCCTCTGCATTCAGATTCCCTGAACTCCCAACATGGTAACCACGTCCTCTCTGCGCTGCACCGGCCGAACCACTGACAGGTCGTCCATCCGTCCACCCACCCACCCATCCACCCACCCATCCATCCACCCACCCATCCATCCATCCATCCAACCATCTACAAACCAATCACTCCCCCTGGGTTAACTCTCCTTCTGCTCTTCCTCGACTCGCCGGGAGCCGGCTCGTCTTCAGTAGAAAGATAACTCTTCTGTTCCTGCCCTCGACGTGTCATCACTGACAGCTGCCACCCATCAAAATGCGAAACACTTGGCTGTCATTTGCTGCAAACAAAGTTACCACTTTGAAATCAGTAATGTTATTACAACTGTGCATTACCGTGCTGGATGAGGCCACTTAGTCTTTTTTTATTCCATTATGTTGGAAGGGGAAGAGATCCACTGAAGTGGAAGGAGACCGGGAGGAATGAACAGAAAAGAATATTCTCATAACACTTTGGCCACATTAATATCATGTTGTAGAATATTCCTGTTCTGTGCTGTAGAGGGAACTACTACGATATACTGATCAGGAACAAGCGGATGTAATGTAATGTAATGTAATGATGACCCGCTGCTGGAGAGCATTGGTTCAATGCATTTCATGGAAAATGACTTCTTCCTCTCCTCTTCCTCTCCTCCATCACGTACAGTTTTCATCAGCATTAACACAAACTGTTGAGCTCTGACTTCCGTCTCTTAGATATCATGTCTCGTCCTTTTCAGTATTCAACTTTCATAAAAGGAAAACAGCACGATTATCAATAGCAGTAAGGCGATGATTGGAGGCATGACGAAGACACAAGAGAGGAAGACCAAATGTTTCTTTGGGCATGTACTGCGGCACTCGAACCTCATGCGATTGGAGTTTTAGATTAGGTACTTCACAACAGTCCAATCAGTCCAAGAGCAAAAGTAACCCTGCAAATAACACTTGTCCAAGTCTGAAGAGTGAACATGGTGGCAGACAGACAGTGGAGTCCTGAAAGTATTCTCCCCTGTGAGGGACAGACAACCAGTTCATAACCTTCTTCAGCTACAACAAAAACCCTCCTCTATAATTCATCTGCAGAATCAGGGCACCGCGGAGTCTGAAAGCGTTTCTTTCCTAAAATATGTTCCTCAGGCAACCTCAGAGGTCAGCGTGGCAGCACCCAGCGAGCCATTATCCCACAGGGCTGACACAGAAACAAAACTGGCTCCACTCCAACATGAGATCTATTATTCATGAGTACATCTCTTGACCAAGGAGGGTAATACTTGCAAGCACACCAGAGTGTGTGTGAGGATGCGGCCACACCTTCTATGAAAGAGACACACATGCTCTTGATCTGCTTAAGGCTTCCTGGTAAAAGGTTGCCAGAGCCGGAGGAGCCACTCCAGAAACCAGACTCACTCCACCGAGCTTAAGGAGAGCACGTCTATCTCGGACGTCTGTAATCTTACATGTCCAACTTCTTCTGCTTCAAAGGTTCATTATATTCACCCACAGAGAAACAAGCCTGAGGATTAAGACGGCAGTAATGAAAGAAACGTTCCTCTTCAACGACTTTCTGCTGTTTTACTTATCTTTCATATGTCCTGTTAACTGGCAGGTATCAGTATCACACACACACACACACACTCTTACAAACACCACATCCTGTAAATCAACCACATCCTCATCGTCCCCTCCCACCGCCCAGAACTCCCTGTGCGTCTGTAAGTCGTTCTCTCGTCCGCTGTCAGTGTGGATGAGGTCCTCGTCTTTGTTATATTCACGGTGTGTGGGACCGACGGCCTCGT
This sequence comes from Macroramphosus scolopax, assembly GCA_901007825.1. NCBI lineage: Eukaryota > Metazoa > Chordata > Actinopteri > Syngnathiformes > Centriscidae > Macroramphosus > Macroramphosus scolopax. The sequence continues at coordinate 10,388 of CAAKHC010019771.1, read as the reverse complement.
AGCTCAGCACCGGCTCATTAGGGCTCAGAGGAGGGTGACAGCTTTAACTCCACTCGCACTGATAAAAGAGCACATAACATCATCTTGCTCTTCCCTTCATTGTGTGGCAGATCCAGCTGTTGCTTTCCAAATTAAAGATTACAGTGATTAAAACTCCTCCACTGCTCTGATTAGGATGCCTCGTCAGTTCTTCCACCTCCATTTCACATTAATTAAGAGGTGTTAGGGGAGGATGAAGACGTCGAGAGGGTCCCTGTCATTGTTCGGATGCTGATACTGACTGAGAGCCTTGAAAAGAAGATGTCACGAAAAGTGGAAAGAACATCTGCTCTTCCACGAGCACGCTTCCCCGAGTCCTTCGAGTGCAGATATATTTAGCCATGGCAACGTCTTCCATTATCTTCCATGTATGGACAGGCAGAGATAAACTGGCTCAGAAGAATTAGCACATCTTGAGAGATTTACTGCATTCCTGAACTCTGTCAGCTACATCAGTGAAGCATTGCTAACTCACTGGGCTGGAGTACAGATGAGCCTCCAGCATTTCATAGTATATCATGAGAGACGGACCATCACAGCACACACAGGCTGACGAAAACTGGCCTCATTGAAGCGACACACTAAGTTTCAGTTTCTGATAAGCCTGCGTCGTGACTGCAGCCGAGCTACGGAGAACTTTAATTACATGTCATCTGTGGAGTTTCCATAACCTAAATTTAAGGCTTTTCTTAATTTGCTGTACTTCCAATGACTGTAAAGTCACAAAGGCAACATTTCACGCTCCTGCTTGACTTTACAGCCAGAGAATAAACTTGTGAGGTGATCAGACATAAAGCAACATCACTGCAATACATACTGTATATATACAGTCTTTGTTATATCGATCCTCTGCCGCTGAGCAGGCGTGGTGTGTTTGGGTGAATAGGGAACATGAAAACATTGATTTCATGGTGTACGTCTACAGTTTCATACAAATGCTTTACCTATTATAAATATGACATTCAGTCAAAGTTGACTTCATATTCCTTATTATGAAGATATTCTCATTATAATATCAATACAACTGGGAGTGGCTTAATTAGAAATATTTGTCCTGAAGGAAAAAGTGTGAAGATGAATTGAAAAACCTAATTTCAACACTTAGAGTTGTGCATCATCTGAGCTGCCATCTTCAGAGATAGTGAACATTGTAAATAATTCAGTCCTATAAAGACTGTAGAGCAGAATTGTGTAGAAACTCTTTGAGGGTGCTGCTATTGTTGTAACGTTAAAAGGATCTCGTCGTGCTGCACCTTGTTAAAATTTCATGCTGATATCTGCCGGTGTCTAAGTCAGCTCAGACATCCTTTAGCCCCGGTGATGCCTGCAGGAGGCTGAACACAACAGCCTGCTATTAAAAAACCACGTCACTGTAATGAGATGGTCCAAGTCACTTTGGCTGAGACACAATCAGGCACACAGACTTGTATTATAAGATATTTAATTATGAAACTATTGATTCATTATGTAGCAATCAGTATTGTATTTGAATCATTTTACCTCATGCTGTTTGTCCTTGAATGCTAAATGGCAAATACCTACAAAGTGCAGTAATTATATACAGGGAAGCACCAATCTGATACTCAGACACGTACTGGCTATAATCCCTGGATTGGATATTGTAAAAGAAGAAATATATAATTAGATTTTATCCATTAGTCTAACTATCATGTAACAACATGCTTGAAAAGGGAGGCTCGTCAGGAAGGGTTTTATGTTAAGTTACAGTATTTAACATGGTACGTGCTCATGGCTGCTGAACCAGTATCAGTATTGGACAAGAACAAGGAGTGTTGAGCAATCCCAATTTGAAATCTCAGAAAATGCTAATGAGGTCCGAATTTTAATACTGCATGTCTAAAACCACATCTACACATTCACACATGAGGCCCTGTGAATAATTCATGTGGGACTCCTGTCCAAGCAAGAACAACCGCTCTGCTGAGTCTATTTATCCACTTTGTGCATTATTCCCCTGTTGTTCAGTGGATATCTTCCTGCACAAGTCATAAGAATGTAACATTTTAAAATGCTTTTAAATGACCCTGACAGCTCTATTGCACGTCTAGTTTGACCTGTGCAGCATCATCTGCAGTATGAACAGACTCCTTAAGAACACGGTGTGCAATATCATAAGAGGGTGACCTGGAAAACCGCAATGGAAAAACCTCCCTCTAAAGTGTTGCCACCAAAAGGCCTGATGAATGAATACTGTGGAGTTACACGGATGTGAACAATTATTCCAATATTCACCTTGAGCCTTGGGAGGAAACTGGAATTACTGGGGGGGCCACCGTAGGCCACGGCTGCTTTAAATGCACGTCTTTCATAGACAACCAAGTATTTTCCTGCTCCTGAATTCCAAAGATTCTATTGATTCCTGTGCACAGAAAAATCTCAGTCCCCAGTGACAAACAGCTGTAATGGTGGAATTTTACCAGCTGCCAGGTATTTACTGAAGCAGCTTCCAACCAGCAACAGTTCCAGCAGGAAACCCTGAGGGACATTGTTTCTTTTCTGCTGCATAATGCTGCATGTGTCCTTCACCTCTATGTCCGTCTGTTGTGCACACTATCCACCTTCTTTACTTACAACATGACAGACTGTTCTACAGACATTCCAAGGAACCCGTATTGAGCCCCACATAATGTTCCAGAACACACAAACAGCACCTGAAAAGGCTCCTCTGTTGCTTTTGTGAATGTACAGAAATATTTTACCAGATAGAACAGCTTGAACTAAACCTGATTTTTCAGGATTAACTATAAAAGTTGTGTCTGGATTTATCAGGGAGTATTTTTGATCAATGCTATTCTCAATCTGCCATCTGAATGCCTAAATAAGTAGAGCAAAAATCATATATGCTTCCTGTTTTTGCTCCAAATACACATTACAGTGTGCAGTGGGTGTGAGATGAGCCACAAACCTGATAAAGTCTGCTCAATATCACAAACACCTACATCCACTCAGCATGAGTGAAGACAGTCACTCATAAAGGCACATTATTCATAGTTTTGGCACGTGACTGGGTAATACTGACTGATGTTACTGCCTTTTTGCAGAGACCTTGTGAGCATTTGGTGTATTTGGAGACAGACCCACAACTTGCCAATAGAAAGAGGAAGCAGTCTAAGAGTTACCATGGATACAAAAATGATCTATTGGTGTTTATTGTACAAATCACTTTTTCTTCGTCATGATGTCTCACAGGGAAATTTCTAAACATTCACTACTATGAAACCCCCTATGGGCTGAGTTTAACTGGGGGAAGTGTTTCAGTTATCCTGGTTCAAACATGCGAGAAAACATGCACAAGGAACTTTAAAATGCACTTGAGTTTTTCAATGATATACTGCAGCAGGAAGAAAATACTACAGTTGAGGACCACTGAATTTTACTTGAGGAAATAGCGTACTCACCTTCAGAGTCACAGATGTGATGTCCAGGTGATGAAGGTGGGTGTCTTTGAACTAGTCGGTGATCAAAATGCAGTTAATCTGACCCAGATGAGGGAGCACATCAAATAAAACAGCCTCACCAATCCGGTCTGATTTGCACACACTAACGGGCACTGCTCCGACTCTGTCCGGACGCTCAAACGCCTCATTCTCCACCGCTGCATGCAAGAGGCCGTGGCCAATCAGATCGCAGAACGAGACCCACGCGTCATCGTAAAGGGCGGGCTTAGTAGCATCTGTAGCATCTTTCTGTGACGTACTTTGGAGGACCCCCCCAAAGCAAGGACGAAGGAAGTCATCAATTTGCTCGTGAGTCATTTAGTGAGAGGTTTTAATTAGAATGAAGACATATTATAGTTCTCCAGTCCAGTTGAAGACGGAGTGAGTGGGACAGGAAATATCACACAAGGTCGCTATCACAAACACGTGAAATGGAAATATAGTGAACAAATGTGTTCCTACTATGAGGATATACTGCCCTCTACTGGTGGAAACAGGGACTCACAGCACGATTATAGATAGATAGATAGATAGATAGATAGATAGATAGATAGATAGATAGATAGATAGATAGATAGATAGATAGATAGATAGATAGATAGATAGATAGATAAAGGCAGCTTTCACTACAAAGCCTTGAAATAATCCAAGGACCCCTGGTAAACTAATGGAATATCAAAGAATGGATCCAGAGAGAATGTAAAAGTAAATTTCTTATTTCCTCACAATTTTTGTCCTCTTGTCACATGTTTTGCCTGAAGTTGTACAAAACTGGAAAAAACACCCATTGAGGATCAATGTGATGTACATTTGTGTTTTGATTTTTAGTAGTTTCTGATATATAAATGACATTGAAATGAATAATAACTTAATTGAATAGATCTTCTGATAAATGCAGGCGTACATGCAAAACACCAAATCAAACTGCCTTGTTAGAACCGGTGTCACATTCGAGAATTGCCTACAATATTCAACAGGAAAACCGCAGAGGTCCATTTGACCATGAGAGACATTTTTTATCTACCTGAATGAGAGGATATTACCTCACTCAAAGCTGTCCGCTTGCTCCTCAAGGACTTACTGTCACAAAAAAAACCTTTCATAGTCCCTCAGCCTGTCTGCAACAGATAACTTGTTAAAATTAATTTATTTCTTTCACGCTGGCGTGTTAGAAGGTTGCAACGCACAAATACAAAGAAGCGGATTCCATGACATAGGTAATTTCAGATTAACTGAGTCTCTTTGTTTTGGGATAAAAACAGCTCATACCAATGTTCCCCTCTTTAAAACCCTAATGTTTACATCAAATACCAATTACCAGTGCAGCATTATGAAGTCGCTGCTGCTATGTGGACGGTGCAGTCAGCCTGAACTCACAGGAGCTTTGAAGGGCTTTTTCTTTTCTTTTCTATACTTACAATCAGCTGCAGCTTATGGAAGCCTTATATAAGACCTGGACTGTATAACACACACTGAACACTAATGAATACTGCAAAGGAAATGCATAGAAGTATAAACCAAATTAAAATTGGTCCGACTATTTACTGTACTCATGATATACTGAGCCTGTACTGAGTAACATAAACAGTCTGTGACGTTCCTTTCATCCAAAACAAACAATCATCCGTTGATTTAATATCCGGCTATTTTATTGAGAGAAAGTAGAAAGTCTTAAAAACATAGCCAGACTGTTTTTGTTAGGGGCATCATGAAAGCAAATTAAAGGCCACCGATTTTAGAAAAATTAGTCCCCAATAACTACTTACATATTTACTTACTTACATATCATGAAGCAAATAAAACGCTACTTCGAAATTTCAATAAAAATAATTAACACATAAACATAAGGCATAAACACCGAAATTCCCACAACACCATTTCGGCTTGTTGCTTATGCTGGTCGGTTGACATTAATTCAGAAGACACTAAACACATGAAGACTGTCCTCAGGCCGCTGGGGAATCACCCCTGCATCAGGTTATCCGTGGAGGTAGTTGCAGTTGATCCCATAGAAGTCGTGTTTTTTCCCGGTGACCACATTGTCCCTTAAATCGACAGCAGCGCGTGTGATGGAGCTGTGGAACCTGTGATGAGCCTCCGACTTAGTGAATGAATCTTGAAGGTCCCGCAGGCGGAGTACTGCACCGTCTCCACCAACACTCCCTGCTCTTTCCTCTGAGCGAAGGCCAGGCAGGACAGGAGGCCGCGGCAGGATGCAACGGTTAGAGACACCACATTGCAGCTCTCTGCCCTCTAGCAGTTTCTTCTGCTCTGAAGTTTCCAGCTCAGCATGTGATTCAATACCTGCCTCGTATTGAGGTGCACCTGGCTGGCTGAAGCGAGACGGATTTCTTCCAACTGTAAAATACTTGTCTCTGTCGTTTGGTTCATTGCGAAGCTCGATTGAGCTTTTCTCTTTGTCAACCTTTTTCTGTCGTGAGAAGTTGCTTAGGTCCATTGGTTGCTTTGTGTCGGCCGCATTAGCCTCTCGGCTGCTCTGTGATGTGGACACTTGCATGAGACTTTCATCAAACCGGACTTTGCAGTTTTCTGTCTCCCTGCACTGATAAACAGGGCTTTTGCTCGTATCTTGTTTTTTGCTTAAGAGCTCCAGGGAACGCTCAGCGCTTGCTGCTTCAGTGGAGCCACTGCTGCACTCTGATTGACTGTGACCCACTTTGTTACTATCTGGTGCTTCATTATGCTCTGCTGTAATCTCCTGTGACCTATGGTGGTTTGTAGTAGCTGGAGCAGTGTCTCGGTTCGGAGCAGGACACGGATTTAAGAGCCCAGCAGCAGCGGTGCTCCTGCTCATGTGACTCCCCTGTCTTCTCCTCCATTCTTGTCTTGGTTTAGAGGGAACAAACATGGGATAGGATCTTTCTCTCTGGAAGAACAGGAACGTATGAGGGCAAGTGTAGAAATAAAATCTGTAATTGTGCATTGTTCTCAAATCTGTTACCAGTGGTGAAGCGTTTGAAGTCATCCCAGGGAGGCCATTCATTTTATCATTGAAGTCATCTATTTTTAGAGGATTTGCAGGGCCAGATCCTTAAAAAAAGGTCAAACTTAAGATATCAAGTAGCAATAAAGAGATAATTACTTGTTGTAAAAATCATGCATATCCCATTACTAGTTTATCACTGACAAAAACTTGGTTGTACACATTGTCTTTCTCCTTCGTTTCCAAACTTAATTGTATTCTTTGTAGATGTGCGTTTTCAGTGTCCTGCAGACATTAAAGCAACATAATGTATCTATTTCCCCTCAAGATAACAGCTTCAAATCCATTTTGATAGTACACTGCCTTTTAATAGGCAGGGTTATTCCCACTCCGTGCCCTGAACACTTGTTCCTGCACTATGTGATGTGCAGTTACTGGCACTTTACAGCACTAGAAACCAGCCTCGGAATTCTCAGTACGTACGGAGGCGAAAATACCGAAGGGAAGGTTAACAGAGGAAGCTGAAAAGGGAAAAAGAGGGAGGCGATATCATTACCCACGACCCGTCACTCAGTCAGTTCACTAGCCTTTAGCAATTACATGTTAACACAACTGGAAGCTCAAAACTCTCCTGACCTGCCACAGCTGCTCTGACACAAAGGTTATCTCACGTTAAAACATATTTCTTTGTCTATTCCTCTTTGTCCTGTATCATTTTTTCCCCGTCAAATAATGTTACAAGTGGTACTCTCCCCGCTGACATATCAACAGAATTAAATGCACCATCTTCCAATAATTACCACTTGTGTCAGCAGGGTTCTTCAGTAAAAGCTACATTTTGCTGCGTTAAGAGCCGTTACCTGTGTAATCCATCTGATAGGAGGTGACCCAGAGAGACCTCTCCAAGTTTTTCAACATGTTGCACGTCCGCTCGGATAAAGACAAATCCCAGTCGCGAAGTTTAGGGTTGGGCAGTACTTTCTTTGGAGGAGTGGGGTACATTACTTGTCTCTCTCCCCTCACTGTCTTTGCATGCTGAGGACAGACATCGGGAGACGTATACAATTATAATAAATATGTGTTTTATTGTGAAGTCTTTGTCATTTCGTTACTCACATCCAAGAATCCGTGTTCTCCTGTCCACATGACAGCCTTCTTCCTGGTCCTCAGGGGCGTCTGCACTGCTTCATGCCTGTACGGACCACCTGTGTGTGGAGACAGAGGAATATAAACTTCTCCTGACACATTTCTCCACTATCTTTTTTCCCCATGGTTTCCCTCACACCTTTTGTTTTGCCAAGCACAGTAACGTCTGGCGCAGCAGTTGGAATGAGCCGGCTGGGGAAAGGTTGCGAAGCAGCTCTGACCCCTGTGTCGGGGTCATCTGGAGAGTCGAACGAAGGGAACATGGCAAACCGGCAGATGTGGGACGCATGAGGATGTTCTCTTGGAGCTGCTGTCTTTATCACGTTCTCCCTGTTCGGAGGTAAGTAAATGTTAAAGTTGGAGACAGGCAGAAATGCAAGCGGGGAAAGTTCTGTTTAATAAATCCACATCTGTTCATGCAGCTGCAGAAAAGGTATAAAGTACTCACGCCATATTTATATCAGTTGGTTTTGGTACGCTAAGAAAGGAAACAGAAAACATTTTATCATTCTGTATGGCCACGAAGGAATTACCCTTTACTATGAATATGATCAATGATTTGTTACCCACAGTTGGTCATTGAGACGAACTTTACTTTTCTTTCTGTCAGTTTTGGTTGAAGGTTCACTGACAACATGCCTGTACAGGGAAGATAACACATGTATAATTAGGCTACATTCAATGTCTTAATGTTGCACCTCTCTTTGGCTTCCCATGCAGAACGTGTCTACACTCACTCAGGTCTGACGTCTCCTCCATAACCAAAGTGAAAATGTCCTCTTTGGTTTATTGAGCAGGGCTCCATCTGGCTGCTGCGGAACACAGCAGGTTGGTGAGTAGCACAAGGGGGAGGAGATACAGAATTAATTCTTTTCTATCACTGTTTTAACATGAGCGTTGCTGCATCTCACAGCTCGTCCCTCAGTGCCTCAATAAGATAACTTTTACACAGAATGACTCGTCACATAGGAACGACACTTTAACTTGAGTTAGAACTACAGATTAAAAAACGTCTTAGATGTTTCTGTATAATCTAAGGACGTATTCAATAAACAGGAAACAGAGATAAAACAAGGAAATCATGAACACACACTTACTTGACACCTAACGATGCTGTTGTATTCAGGAAACTTCAATTATAAAGTCTCTCTTTTAGCCTTTTGTGACCGACCCAAAAAGCTTCTTCAGGTTCTTGGTGCAGACATGAGCAGCCAGTTCTCTCGGTCCAGATAGATAAGAGGTGAAACACTGAAGGTCTTCAGGACGACACCCTCCCACTTCACCTGCACCCAGTGCGCTGGTGAAGTCACTGTGTTACCATTAACAATAGGATCTGTTTGACAGAAACCCAAACCAGCCCAGTGAGCAGAGGAGGGTTTAATAAGTACAGAGGCAGGAAAACATTTTGTGTGCTTATACATACTAACTGAAACCATTTAATGATGAGTTGTTTCCCTGTTAGATAGTCTAACAGTGGTAACAAGGAGCCGCCCAGATGTGCCGATATATCAATATTTGTCCTGATTATATTCAAGAGTTAATCACTGCTCACGCTGCCCATCATCATCATCCAGTTATCAAGTGTGGATGCGATGATATCACACGTTCACAGTTTGATGAACTCACATAGAAGAAATGAGTGTGGGGAGGAATGAAAATCAAGCCGGCTCCGGCGGGCGCACGCTGACATCCGATACAAGCCGTGTGTGACGGGTGTTTGGTTACAGGACTCATGTTTCATCATCTCCATCCCAACAGTTACACATCAAGCCAAAATAAACACTCACAAGCTTTACAGTAAGCGTTGCTTTCTTGGCCTTTAAAATAGGACAGAAAACCTGATGTGAGTTTAATTGTGTAAAATGCACCTGACTACCAATTGTCAATCAGACTTACGATCAATGCAGCTGCCTCTCATTGGGACATGACTGCTTCCCCAGCAGAAAACCTTGCCTTGTTTGTCGGCCCTCACCAGGCCCATGTTCTGCATTCTGCTTTCTAATTGGGATTCCCAAGAGACCTTATCCTAAGTCTCAGCAAAATACCCATGTCCTATCAAGCAACCTAAGCTAAGTGCAGTAACCAATTACCCAGCTCTGCCCCAGTGGAACAGCTGCTCTCCAGATTACATTTCCTGCTGCTGCATTGAATAAAAAAATCAGCCAAAGAAAGCCCTGATTGTCATAGTATTAGGTTATTGTGCCGCTGTAGTATGAAGCCTAACCTCTGCAGGGCTGCACAAACAAACAGGCATTCTGAACTGAGTCTGTAGTTCCCATAGTTACCAGAGGAAATCATTCACCAACACTGCAGTAACCAGCTTTAACCTATGGATGAATGAACCTTCAAGATGCTCCTCAGGAGCAGAACGTAGCTTTAGACACCGTCCTGGATCAGATATATTGAGTCACTGCTGGGTTAATTCATTCATTGCACATGTGTTAAGGAATATTCAGCCTGTAAACAAAATATTAACGAGAGCTTAACAAACTATAGCAGCTCTGCGTTGGTTTTACCATCCAAACGACACGTATGACCTCCTCTATCGTGAATGTTTGGCTAAGTGTTGTCGGGGTTTTGTTGAGATTGTCTTCAGAGATGCAAACTGCTGCCTCCAGTGTGAAAGTCTTTGTGCATCCAACCATCCGACTCCACAATACTCCACCTGGGGCACTTCGCTTGCATTGCCCAGATGATACTACAGCCTTGCCTTGCTTGTGCTCAGTCTTGTGTGTGTGTGTGTGTGTGTTCGTATGTGTGTGTGTGTGTTTGTTGTTTAAAGCCAAGCAGCACAGCTGTGA
>CAAKHC010019770.1:9874-35252 GCA_901007825.1 Macroramphosus scolopax | reverse complement strand
ATATAAAGAAATTATTATTGAACAAACAGAATTAGGATGTTTTAATTTTGCTTGGAGTGGGTAAACTAACCTTCAAAGAATTTCCCTCATCATGACGCCATGTGTTTCTCCACCTGCAGGGGGAGGGCTCCAACTTCCTCCAGCTGGGCTCCTCCATCGAGCAGCAGATCAACGGCATGTTCAAGGTGATGGAGGAGTACAACTGGGACAGCTTTGTGGTCATCACCAGCCTCTACCCGGGCTACGAAACCTACGTGGATTACATCAAGTCCTTCACGGACACCAGCTACTTCCTGTGGGAACTTCAGGACGTGCTGACCTTCGACATGTCTGCCGACAGCACGAATGACATTCGAGCGCGACGGCTGCTGCAGCAGATCGACGCCCAGGTGCTGCTGGTGTACTGCTCCCACGAAGAGGCCCAGTACCTGTTCACTATGGCAACTGAGGCCGGACTGGTCGGGCCGGGCTACATCTGGATTATCCCTAGCCTAGCGGTGGGGAACCCCGATATCCCCCCACCTGACAGCTTCCCTGTGGGCCTTATCAGCATAATCACAGACCGGTGGAGGATGAGCCTGAGGAAGAGGGTGCGGGACGGGGTGGCCATCGTGGTGAACGGCGTGCAGAGCTTTCGAAAACAAAGAGGCTTCATCCCAGAGGGCCAAAGTGACTGTCACAACTCGGTCAAGCCCTCAGTTACTAACGACACCCTGTTCAGGTGAGCTCCAACGAAAACAGCAAGTTACTGTACACTTTTATTGGCTTCTCGAAGTCAGACTCTTGATTTTAGGTATTAATGTAAGACTGAATTAGACACTGGAACTTGCTCGTACTTACGACCCTCTGGCGCTGTGTGTATGAGGTACACACAACTGTAATTACATGAATAGACCTGTCTGCTAGAAAACAACAACTGCATTCTCTAGGAAAATCATTGCCCAATTTATGTTCTCCATCAACCTAATGAGGAAATGTTATGGGACAACACTTTACATTTTTCATCCTGCAGGACCGTGTCTGATGTCCCGACATGCTCCACAGCATCATAAAAACATAGTTATAGGCAGCACTTGATTGAGTTTAAGGAAGATCATTTTCTAAATAATAATACAGAGAATGTCTGTGGTGACTTCAGGCATGAGGCACAACTACAAAAGTACTAATCAAACCTCAGTAGAGTATTGAACTCCAACAATCCATCACATCCCCATTCATAACAAGAAACTAGCTTCAAAGATCGAGACAAAATACATTCAGGGGATGGAAATATTCCCAGTGTTTTGATTTTGGAGTGCTTTTCATCTAGTCTGCAACTTTTGTGGATTCATATGCTCCAGAAAAATAAGCTAGTTGGAAGTCTTAACCTCCGAACGAGAAGTACCGAGCAAGTGGAGAGCAGGACGAAGGGTCCATACTGGTTCTACCAATGGTGTAGGATTGTTTCCTCCAAGATACGGCAGCATCAAAGGACACATCGTCTCTGCACGATATAAGTCAGTACAGAAAGAATTAGGTGAAAGCAAACAATGTGTTGTGATAACACAAGAAGTAAATTACACAGTTGACGATACCAGGCGGGACATGAAGTAATGTCTTATGGACGGAGTATTAGGCAGATCTGATCTCCTTTATACCTGATACATGAGGAACAGGAACAGCAGCAGTTCAGAAGTGGACTCACATCTGTGGGACGTGGCAGAAACAGGGGCCAACATTTGTTTATTTATTCAGGACTTCCCATCTGCTCGGTGTTGTAGAGGAGATTTATGGAGACTCTCCCAAACTGTGTCCTCCGCCATCCATCTCCTCATTCCTCACCACTGAGCACAACACTACATCTCTTGGAGATTGTGAGGTGTTTGTGAGGGAGGGGCTTCTCCTAATGTAAACAAGCCCAGAAGAGCCATCCGATGTCATCTGTGTGCCACGGAACAAGGTGGATCAGGGACATCAGGAGTCTGTTAGTTCTGCTAACGGGACGTTTCTCGTCTATAAGGAAAGATCACCCTGCCCGCCGATGTCAATAATACTTCTTCTCTCAGAGTATGTGAAGCCATCGGGGAGACAACTTTTCCTTTTGTAACACCACAGTGTTCCTGAGAGCGGCAGTGGGGGAACATTATATCAGGCTTTGATCTGTACTAACCCCTCTTCTCTCACGTTGTAAACCCCAGCGGACATGATTTAAGTGGCAGAGGTTCTCGTCAGTGACGTGAAGGTCGACAGGATAGAAGAAAAGCACTTGCTATTAGATTTATAGTCAGGTGACCTTTTCATTCCTGCCCGATCAAACATTTACATCCCCCTCGGTTCTTATTGTCCTCACTCCATTGCAGATCTTTTTGATAATGAGTCAGCTACGCTAGTAATTGGATTATCACAGATTACCAGATTGAATAAGATTTTCACACGCCGATATGAAGGCTGTTCTCCTCCCCGTAGGCTTTCATCACCTCTGCTGGAGCGACAGTTGAGGTGAGAGAGCGCCGCCTCAGGTCTGACATCACAGAGGATGTAAGTGATGACGACGCTCAGGCACTGCTGTGTCAAACACAGCGCAGCAGCTGTCATCGTCTCCCGTCCACACGACCTGCGCAGAGCGTCAGTGACGGGTCGTATCCATTCAACATGGTTTCATGATCCAGAGAGCAGCGTGTTGGCTGACAACATCAATATGCTGCCTGTGCAGTCTGAATGCAAAACATACAAAAAAATGAATAAAAACGAAACCTTTTCGGTGTCGTTTGTTTGGGATAACAACTTCATTGACATGAATGCTGATGCTGGATTGTCCTCAGCACTGATCTTTAACATGAAACCAAGGAAAAACACATTATATTTGTCGGCATATCCGTTAAACAGTACAAAAAGCATCATTTTGTAACATGAGGTTTGGTGGAGGTCTGCGCTCCCCGAGTGCCTTTCTGTCAACAGGATGACACAAAAACTAGCCGCTCGTTTTTCAAAAGAAATCTGATCGAGTCTGTTTATCTATTATACAGTACAGACAACAATGTGACGACGGGAAACAGCCGATAATCTCTTTGGTTTTCATGTTTGTTTGTCTTTTCCAGGCACATGTTGAATGTGACATGGGAACACAATGACTTCTCCTTCAACAGTAACGGTTACCTGGTGAATCCCGCCATGATCATCATCACGCTGGACAGGGAACGACAGTGGGACAAGGTGAGCTTTAACACATTTTATCTAGCCCAGAGTTTATATATAAACTCTATTGATCACTGTGTCATCACTACGAAATGCTCAAAGTCACATCGTATGGAAAACAGGAGGAGCTGCTCTACAGTTCCGCGGTGTATCTGGTGTTTCCCCCTGCATGTTAAAAACAGAGTGATTTCATACATCACTGGTCTCTTTGTAAAGCCTAGTTAGACAAGTCAAGGGCTCCACTCACACCAATGAACCACTTAATGAGGATCATCTCACAATCACACACACACACACTCCACCCCCCATTTGTTCAATCCCTGGACGCTTATGAGGTAACTTTGCTGCAAGGTAATTAATAATTACTTGGTTGAAAATTGGCTGAGCAGAATCAGAAGAGACCAGACGACAAAACCACAGGCGGAGAAGACTGTTTGCAATATTCAATGACCAACAAGACAAACAGCTCTGAGCTGGTATATAAAAGAATAGACGCAGTGCAATCCAACAACGAACCGAAACAACTAAATACTACTGAAGCCACTCTGTGTTTGAACAACTGTGTTTCCACCTTCTCTCCTGTCTGACTGCTGCACCCTAATATTGATCTGTTACAATATCAATACCCAGATCAATGTTATTACTGCTCAACTCACTTCGACCTCACAACAGTTTACTATTCACTGTATCATCATAACACAATAATACAGCAGATCAATTACATGATGCTCAGTCCATCATCTTAAACTAATGAGTTCACAGGCACAACAAATGTGTTTAAGCAAAATAAGTGACTTTTCCAAGCCAAGTTAAAAAAGGTAAAAGCCTAAGATTTCAGTTCAAGTCACCTGCCATTCAGAAGCCTTTCGGATACATTAGGAATTAATATCTTCAATAAGATATAGATTCATATTATGAACACTTAAAAATTAACATTTTATCTATCCTACATTTCTGAATACAATGAAAAACAGTCTCTAAACTTCGTTGTATATGGTTTGTAAATTACGGACTTAACGTTTGTCTTCAAAGGTAACATCACTTCACACAAGACAACTTACGTTGTTTCAATAACTTTTAATAGCTTTAACGTTAACTGTCACAGATAACATTGTGCAATTAAACAATCTATAACTTATATCTTTAAGTCATTTCGGGTTGGATAAACATTCCTTGGACAGCTTTACGTCGGCTAACGACACTGTTCACTTCATGCTAATCCCGCTGTTAGCTTAGCCTAGCAACTTGTGACGCAGGATTTATTTACTTTTTACAACGACTCACCGATTCAGGAGCTCCTCCGGGTTAATTCGGTGACCAGCACCTCGCACACACATACATTACCGACTGTCACTCTACTTTTCTGTATTATATTGTTTTCATTATTATCTCTGATGTTTGTTTGTCGGCTAATCCTCCCCATTTATAGTTACTGGATGGGCTCAACAGAACAACCACATAACTTGACACCATAGTCAGACATCGGCCTGACAACACCCGAACAGCCTACTGATGCATCATGTGTAAGAAAGTGGCGTCCCAACATGTCACCCTGAACAATCAGAATGGGGCTCCGGTGGCCCCCAGGGATCTGTTGATGATCCACCCCCTAGTTCACTTCCTCCACTGCTTCAGCAGAACGTGTGTTGTTTCAAACAGCTGCAGGCGTTTCAAAGCTCATTATGAAGACATTGATGACTTTCTGCACGACTTCCTATTAATTTCAGATATGATATGAAGGCTCTGAACTGATGGATAATGTGATGGTAAATCACCATCAGACAGAAAGAAGATATGTTGTCTGTGAGTCAATAGCGCGGCCCGGGACAGTCGTGTAGATGTCTGTTTCTTTACTTTGCATGGTGGTGTGTTTTTATGGAGTCAGAGTTAAGTTGTGAGGGTTACTAATATGCAGTCAGAAATATGATTTCATGTTGCATTCAGTGTAACAACCCAGGTACGGTTTGATGAGCTTTACCATTGTAATGTAAAGGTTACTATAGAAGTATTCATGACAACAAGCTCTTCATCACATTATCTCCTTGGAGATGAGGTGTGTCCTTGGCTAGCAGAGACGAAGGATGCCAACATTTGTTTCTTGTCACTGTTCTTAGTGAACATTGTCTTCTTTCTCTTTTCACTTAGAGAACAAGATGTGATTTACATGTCCAGTTTGGAATCAATAACGGGGAGAAGAACAATCCCAGCATGTCTCATTTGTTGGAGAGCTTTACGTTTCGCTGCTAAGCAACCTGGTAAATAATCCAACCTTGGTCCTTTAGAAGCAGTGGAAGCTGTCAGGAGGGAACGCTGCTGGACGGTGGGGCAGAACGTTCGTGTCCCTTTAACTGCGAAGATTGTGACGGCAGACGTTCTCCTCCATGATCAAGTAGTTCCCAGTGCAATCTAAAGCTCCTCGTCTCTTTTGTATCGGAGCTGCTTCTTATGCAAAGACAAACTAAAGGAGCCGTGTGTTTAACCTCTCTGGCCTCCTGTTCTGCTGTTGGATGCTCATGTTGAAGCTTTGTTCTCCCTCTAAATACTCCCAGAAGATCAGAGAGGTTTTTATATTCTCGTCCTCTGTGACAGTGAAGACATAAGTTGCTTCTGGAAACCTGCCAAACTTAGACTTCTCTAACTTCATCAAACGGAAACAGACTGAGACTAGATTAAGTATCATTAATTGGACACATCATTGTCTCATGATCAGGCAGATTTATTTAGACAAGACTGAAATATAAATGTGTCCTCTCATTCACCCGCAGCTCCTGCCCACCACGCTGACCTTTACAGAAAACTTTAGTGGGAGGGAAACATCTTTCCCTCCTTCAGAGCACAACAATGGGACAATTTCTCCCAACTTTGGCTCCGACGTGCGAGGTAATACCTCTGCTGTGCTTTACTTTCTGTCGCCTCCAGCGTCTTTTCTCTGAGAGCTGAAAATCAATTCCACCTTTTGATAGGCTTTTTTTTTTCTTCTCCAGCCTTCTTCTTGTACATGTTGCAGGGCCGGCTGGGTATATATCAGCCTGACACTTTATGGACCGAAGCCTTTGGATTAAACACCCAACCTTTTGTTAATTAACATTAAATCACTGAACCACTGTCAAACGCAGAACCTGTCTTTGACACACTTCTCGAGAGTCATCGTTCAGCTGCTCCTCCGACTGAAATCTAAAAGTCAAGGTGGAAGACGGAGGAGCAGCATGACAGGAGAGAGCGGCGACGAGGGAAGCAGCCCTGGAGGAGGACAGGAGGACTTCCTGTCACCGCCGATATCTGGCACGACCGAGAAACTGGATATCTGCAAACCCTGAAGTTACAGTCCCGCCAACTGAAAACTAGTTCTGTAATAGATGCTACTAGAGTGACAGACACTGTAAGTTTTAATGTATTTATAAAACTGTATCCCAAAGCAGCGCTTCAATCAGCTCTAATACGTTTCTTAAACCAGAGGCCGGAATAAAACCGAACGACCTCCAGCAGCGGTCGGCGCCTGCCGCCGGACACGAGGATCAGATGCAGGTTGTCGTGTCGGTCCAGTGTTTCACCCGTCCGACATCCCAACCAGCTGACTTACACAGATACTCTCAATGTATATTGACGTTATCTGATTTCCTACTGAGATCTACGGCCACTGGATATGAACGTGACCTGGTCTGACGAGGCTCTGCTGCCACATTTAGATGGTCGGCTCAGAACTTGCTGGAAGATAATCCATCCTGGCTCGGATCTTTACTTTAGTGCAATAAGAGCTTCTTTTAAAGGCCACAGCCGAACAGCACGATAACTTCCAGCAGGGTAACAACGTCACTAAGCTCAGATCACCTCGGATGTGACGATGACATCGCTGGACTAAAACGCACTCCACAGCCACCCGATCTCCATCTAAGAGAGCTCCGGTGGGACGTGGAGGAACTGGAGATTCACGTCACAGAACCTTGTTCAGTCTGTGACGCAGAGGAATGAAGGAAGTTCTGAAGATAAAGGTCCAATTAAGGAGCAGCTTTCTGCTCCTCCTGTCACTCACACACTTTGTAACGCACCACTTACAGCAACAACAAGTGGGTTCAGCGTGTTTTCCGAAATGAATGTACGATGAAGTTCTTCTGAGAGACCACAGGGACATGATGTATTCACCTCAGTGTGTTCAGCAGGAATTTGAAATTCTGATCGACTTCACTGAATGCCCACGAGCGGAGCGATCGGTAAACAGCAGAGCTGATCAATATGATTGGCAGGCGAGCGAAAATAACAAAACGTCTCGGGAGACTTCCGATGTTTGCACTCTCCTCCTTCTACTCTCAGTGTTTTCCTTCTATAGTGACGAGCTGCACTGACTGGTGTCATCGGACTGATTACCTGCCAGGGATTATTATCTCATTAAAAATGGACACTTAGTATTTCTAACTCTTCAGTTTCCATTTGAAGTTGGCCTGTTTGTAGCTGCAGGAGGTGAATCGATCGATCTGCAGAGAACCAGATCAGGAGGAGGTGATCGCTCCTCTCATCCCTTATTGCTTCCCTGTACCCGTGACCCAGCTGCCCCCGAGGTGAACCAAAGACCTCTGCTTTCTGTCAACACTGTAGATTATTTCATCGGGAGGGACCAGGTGGCTTATTGATCTCTGTGAACGGAAAGGAATTCTACAGATTATATTTAGATAGATTTCCTCCAGTAACAGCAAATATGGTCCTTAAAATAAGATACTGTAGATCAGCGATACTCAACCCGCGGCTCCTTTAAGACGAGTTGCGGCTCTTTTAAGTCCCACTTTGAAAAAAAAAAAAAAAAAAAAAATCGAAAAAGTCACACATCAGTCTGTTGACCCGCCCCCATCCCTCTGAACAACCAATCACAGATGATTTCAGGTTTCGCTCTGATTGCAGGTGACCTGCTGTTATGGGCAGTGATGATCAGTAAACATGCTGTCTGTTATCTGTTATGAGCAGTGAGGGTCAGCAATGTGTGTTTTGTGGTTGCAGTGAAAATAATAAATCACAGTTATTGCACTGTACATTATGCTTTTCATTCCTTAGTGACATATTACTATTATCCATATTCTCAAATGCATAATGGTTTCAGGGAGGAAAGGAGAGTTTTTGGATTGTGGCTCTTGCAAAAAAAAATTTCCGTCAATGTGGCTCCTGATTAGGACAAGGTTGAGTACCACTGCTGTAGATGATAACAAAGGTCCTCAAAGTGACACCGCTTGTCTCCATAAACTGGGTGATGGAAGTTATCAAACCGAGGTCGGAACGAGCTGATGGATTGAATAACAAGTCCGTACAGGTCACATGCTCATCACAGCGAAGGTAACCACATGAGAACAGCTAACATAACAATACTTCCCCGCCCGACCTGTGTAGTGAATGTGTGCTGCAGCAGCTCTGTCAATCCCTCCTGACCCCGTCACCCAGGACATCCAGGTGAGGGGGCGGAGCTCTGTGTGCAGCTAGCCTATCATGTGACGGCGTGGACGCAGCTACCCTCATCACATGTGCAGATATTGACACATTTTACTTTGGATTGAACTCCTGATCATAAAAAGTACAACATTTTAACTGGATACTTGTTTCAGCCAAATAGTCATCTGATTACAATAAAACAAACAAATAAAAGCACATCTGCACATGACGTCATGGAGGTGGTGGTTCCAGACAACGGTCTGAAGCTATTATCTTTAACCTCAGCAAACATCATGCGTCCTCATTAAGATGTTCAACCGGAGCCACTCCTCCTCGCTGCTGGAAGCTGTAATTGGTTTGCTGAGTTGTGGCCACGTTAGCAACATCCATCACCTTCAAGTGCTTTTCAACAGCCAACAATAAGCGTTGGTCAGGTCATGCATCTTTCAAGTAAGTGAGTTTGGAATGTTTAATTCCACATTTTAATGATACATGGAGCTCATTTCCCCACAACATCCATTTAAAATGATATCTAACTGCTGGGTGAATTGCTTTCATTGCATTGGCTGTGTAATTGGACTTTCTCAATCCCCAATGACCTAAAAATCCATTTCCTCTAAACTGTCTACAAACTAGAAGTGTGCCCGCTGCACCAGGTCCGGATGCACGAAAACACAAAGATGAACGATAACAGCGTGAACAGCGAGACAATTGGGGACAACTGCGTTGAACTGAGTTTTGATAATAAGCAGTGTTGTGCAGCCATCACCTGCCTCCTCGGATGTGGGGACGGCAGAGAGAGCTCCATATTTCTCACCTTTATTTGTGTTTTAAGGCTGCATTAAACAGCTTCACAGGTTATATTCGGCCTTTTCAAAAGAATTATGAGAACACCTCAGTGTCACAGTTTTCTAACCACGTGGAGTTTGGTGATGATTCCCTCCTCCTCCTCTCTCTCGACTCCCTCCAGGTGGGGAACTACGAAATGGGGATCCTGCAGATGAGATACCCCGTGTGGCCCCGTTACGGCTCCTACTTGGAGCCGGTGTCTGATTACAGGCATCTGACGGTGGCCACCCTGGAGGAGCGGCCCTTCGTCATCGTGGAGGCGGTGGATCCTCTGACCGGCACGTGTGTCAGCAACACGGTGCCCTGCAGACGACAGTCCAACAAGACGGAGGCGTAAGTGATGCTGCCACTCAGGAACACTGATAATCAGAACATTTCATCATAACCATCAGGACCTCATCAAGTCCGGTGTCTGCTGGTCCGATCCACCTCCCCTACCTGCCTCCTGGTACCGACCTCCTCACCATATACACATGTCATCACATCATCCCCTTCGCTCTTGTCGGAAACGTTCATCAGAATGTATCTTTGGTCCAGAAGCATTGAGACGACGTGAGGCTTGCTCAGTCCCTCACATGTTAACATGTGGAGCTTAATTGATTTTGTACATCACTTGAACGTGCCATTAGGTTTGAGATGAAGTGTCTCTTCCCCCGCCATTACTACAGACATCACTCACAGAGGTGAGCTACTCATTAGGCCGCTTGGCCAGAGTGGAACATCTCCGGGATCACCGTGTGACCCAATCAAGGAAATATATGCGCCGCGTGCTGGGGTATCAATTTAACAGGACGATTAGGCCAAGTCATCAATCCGGAACACCTAGAGACTGATATTGGTGTTCATTAGTGGGGGAGAGAAGAGCTGGTCATTATCCATTACTGACAAACGAGATAAGGGGAGCAGAAGATGGAGATCACGTCCCACTATGGAGCACTGTAGAGCTTTATTGCTCCTGCTGACCGGATCATTCTGTCAGAATGAAAAGGGCCTGAGTACCTTCATCCCCCGGATGCAGAACATTTTCTTACACTTGAAATAAAAAAAAAGGATCAATGAGAGGTTCAACAAGTCAGCTGGCTGCAGAGCATTTCATTAATAGTAAATATGATTATTGTTTCATGATTAAATGCTTGTGCATCTAACAATTCATTTGTTAAGTAGCAAAGACATATCAAGAAGAATTGTACATAGGCAACAACAAAAATATAATATACAGTATATACATAATAATCCAGTAAGAACTGATCAACTTGTATGTTTTTATACGTCTGGTATTATCCAGTTTTTACCATCAACTGTATAAAGATGGACAACATGACAGCAGATCTCCATCGCCCCCTGGTGGCTGGTTGTAATATACCTCATAAGCCCCGCCCCCTCCATGTTATCAGATGTAAAAATATCTCGTAAGATGCATTTTTTTATTGCAGGAGATTCTTATCAGACATTTCCCAGATAACTTCAAATATATCTCATCGGTGATGTTCATTGGACTCTTCATCAGAGAGCCAGTTTAAAATCAGTCCTCTAATCATTGATGACGGCAGTATGAGGTCACTCTGCCTCGTATGAATCTCCTCCGTGCTCCCCAGTTACCCACCAACCAGATCCACATCACGGCTCTCTAAACGGGGAGTCATCGGTCATGCAGGCTCTCCGTTTCAATCCCTCAACCCTCCGGCCGTCCGTTTGGCACGGCTGCCAGACCATCTGTGTCTGCGCTCACTTGTCCTCAGAGACGCCTGACAAACAGCCACTGGTGCCAGGTACAGACTTGACTAAAGCAGCCCAAAGCAGTTTACACAAGCTCCTTCCTTTGAGTCGGACATGTTCTCTCGTGGGATCAGAAAATTCTCCCCCCCACGGGTTGTGTACCGCCGGCAGCCAGAGTCCCTTCAGAGCACACTGGCAGAGATTAATTCAGAGGTAATGCCCTGGTGAAGGCTGGTATTGACCCGGGAAGATAATGTCATCACACATTAGCCACATTCAATGGGAGTTAGATCATAAGTTGATTTAATTAAAGCCGAGTGCAGCAGGAGATGAACTCCATGGAGCCTCGGAGCAACAACAAGCTGCATCGAGCTGCTGGAACCGTTTGAAAGCTGCACCATCATAGCAGCGTCATGTGACGTCAGTAAGTCAACACTGATGTCACGTTGTTCTGCGTCTTCAGTGACCATCCCTGGCAGCTCACTGGGTTATTCAACGCAGCTACCGTAAAACTCAGAATACGGCTGCACTCCAAATCTTAGGGGCGCTCGCTCTCACCGCGGAGACGCAGGTGACGGCTGGCTTCACCCCCGATGTTAAGTCTGTCTGGATGCTATCTTCAGTAACCATCAGCTGTCCCTTTATCTACTGCATCACTGCGCCGGTCGTGTCACAGCAAGCGATCACAGTAAATTATTGTATGTAACATCCATCTATAAATGACCATGTGGTGCTGAAGGTGACAATGAGAGTGAGAGCGATGTCCTGAGGTGTCCCGGAGAGGTGGAGCAGACCTCCTCAGGTCTCTGACAGTTGACTGGAGATAAAGCACACGCAGTGGAGGAGCTGTCCCCCCCCCGTCACTGTCAATGGAGCAGCTTCACAACATTATTCTAAAAATGCCCACACTTTGCATAAATTACCTCGTGCACATCGATTCCCAAAGTCCCATTTAAATGTGATTGGCAGCTGAGGCCTGAACCCTGGCAGCTGGTGGGACAGGGGGTGTTGGGACCGCTGTGTTTACTCGCGGTCTGCTGTGGCAGCCTTGTTTTCCTCTAACGGGTTCATTTGTTTCTGTTTGTTGTGGCAGCCTCGCCTGTTCGACTCATTGCCTCCCCGTCCTGATGGGTGGGAGCAGAGTCCATTAGACGGAAGGTCCGGGGGAGGTTAGGGGGGCGAGTCATTAGCGCTCTTTGCATCGGGCCCATGGCTCACTAGGTGCTGCTTCAGCTAACACTGTCCACCTTTTATGGATGAGGTTCTGCTGTGGTTCCTCTCAAAGGGAATCAGGATCAAGACCTCTGCAGATGAATGACAACAGATGCAGTGGATTGGGACATGTGACCTCCAGGAAGAACAGCAGACCCTTAACAAACAGACAACTAACGTTAACTCGGATCGTTCTCAGTATGATTGACAATCACTAACTGGTAACAATTTAAATATGTGACCCAACCTGCCACCAGCACAGATTCAGACCTCTTCCAGATCTCCTCTGGTTCTTCAAACCATCTCTCTCAGTGCGGTAGGATGTCTTTCGACACATGTTCTGTCTCTCCAGCCTCACATCAGCCTCTCTCACTTGGTATGCAGAGCCTGAGACTGGAGATCAGTTGTGCATGTAAGCAGGCACGCGGGGTCGCGTTGGTCGGGTCACCTGATGTGTGGTCGGTATTACACCGGCGTATGTCCTCATTAAAAGGGTTTAGCAGGCTGTTGTCCGAACCGCGTGCAGGTCTGGGTCAAACGGTTCGGGGAGGACAGACGGAAGGAAAAGAGCAAATATTTACAAGATTTCAAACAGTAGATAAATTAAAGATAATAAAAAGTACGAGGCGACTGCTGGGAGGAGACGGGCAGCCGGCCAACCGCCACACTTCTTTTATATCTTGCACCAGTTTGATTTGGAAAATAAAAGTTGGGCTGCTGCTGGACGTCTCAGAGCAATAAAAACAATAAAACAACACGGTTGACGCTGCAAACCCGTAATGAATCACAAACTGAGCCTCATGATGGATTTCATCACTCTTGAGGTAACATTTTAAAGACGGCGGCTGTGAACAACTTGCTATTATGTATCCGGGCGAAATAATCTAGTTTCACTCCTGCCTGCCATTGTTTGTTTGTGATTAATTTATGTCGGATTTGTTTTGGTCCGCCCAGCTGTCAGTCCATCTGTTGGGGCCGTGACACAATGAGCGAGCCAGTGGAGTCGCTCCAACTCTCCCCGCCTCACCCCCTCGTATCCTGACGTCAGGAGGAGATGGCCAGTCCTCTCCTCACCTCCACCCGCTCCATCACTCGCTTCACGTGCAGTCACGTGTGCTTGTGGGAATGCGTGCGGTTACAACCACCAGCTGTATTACAGGCTGTCGTTAGCAGCGGCGGCACTACGAACATGATGAAGACGAGTATCATCAGCAATGTGCTTAAAGCCTCTCAGTGTGTTTATTCATCCCTCCCATGCAGGTGTGTGTTCTGATGATCCTGCAGACATTCACCCCACACATCTCAACATAATCAATAACTGACATTAAACCATTTCCTCCTGGTCAAATGAACACTTTGGTGTTATTGGTATTTCCAAACTGTAAGAATAATCTATGGAAGTAATTGGTGATTTCCTCCTCTAACGATCACTCATAATGATCATCCTTCATCATGCTGCAGTTATCTGGAGCAACCAGGAGCCAATCAGGAGTCAGAGCAGCCAGGTTTCACGTTCCCTCCTCTCTCTCTCTCTCTCAGCATCGTGGGTCACACGGAGCCGTACACCAAACTGTGCTGTAAAGGATTCTGCATAGACATCCTGAAGAAGTTGTCCCGCACCATAAAGTTCTCCTACGACCTCTACCTGGTCACCAACGGCAAGCACGGCAAGCTGGTCCGGGGCATCTGGAACGGGATGATAGGAGAGGTAAGAGCTGTCTGGCCCACTAGGGGGCGTCTGTCACATCAAACAATCGGTATCATCACAGTGCGTCAGTCACACCGGCTCTTCACTGCCGATCCGAACATTTTCAAGGTGTCTGAGCAAAGTGCAATCAGCCTGGGAGTGGCCTTCAAACCCCAGTGCATTCTGGGTATTGTAGGTTTTCTTACACATTCACACCTCACTGCTGCATAGACGGGCTAGTTTCACATCAACACCGTGTCTCCAGCATTGTAATAAATGCAGGTAATTTTCGGGGTTGCATTCACGCCCTATCTGGCCATCGGTCCGTGGAGGTCCCGTGTTTTGTTTCCAAAGCAGGACGGCTGTTGTGCTCCTTGAGGCGTCGGCTTCCACTGAAGCGCCGCTGGCTTGCATGAGGCCAAGTTTCTGGACTGTTCATCTGCAGTCTCCCTCCATCATCAGTCTGATCAACAGTGATGGGGTGGTGCAGCGGAGGCGTTTAACTGATGGGACACAAAGGTTCAAAAATAGAATCACTGTCAGACCACCAGCTACATGCCGTCTGCAGTGATTTGATCTACTTCCTGTTTCACAGCAGGCGCATTACGCAACAAGCATTCCTCTGTATACTGCAATACCTTGTCGTGGATTAGGGCTGGATTAAGAGGTGGATCATGTTTTACAACAGAGGACACCGGTCAAAAGGCAAAGTACCAATATGATCATTTGAGTTGTGGGCTGCAGGGTGGACCAGAGCCGGAGCGTCCTTCATCCTGTTGATAGAAGATAGTTAGACGAGGTCTCTGTGTTGATAGAGAACCTCGTCCTGCCCAAGGCACCGGGAAGTGATTCACAACAAAACACGGAGAACAAACTCAGGAGACAAACAAGTGAATCAGTTAAAGCGACTGTGAAACAACAGATTCTGTGTTTAGGTTTAAAAGTGCTGTCTCAGGTCTTCTGGCCGGGGACGATGAGTCGTCCGGCGCCAGGTGACCTGAGCGGTCTGAAGGGGTCGTACTGGTTCAGCAGACCAGATCAATTAATATAATTAGTTTGAGTCGATTGGACTGTAATCATTAATGACAGTTTGTGTGTCATCTGCATAAATGTGAAGCTCTTAAAGATGCTGAAGGTGCATGTGAAGGTGAAGTCGCAGAGGTCCAAGGATTGAGCCTTGAGGGACACCGCAGGTTGTTGGGAGGCGATCTCACCTACCAGTGGAGACGAACTGAATGTGTCTCGGAGGTAGAGAGGAGAGAGATGATCACACACTCTTATCTCATCCACTAATCTTTCTATTCTGTCGCCACAGGTGTTCTACAAGCGTGCCGACATGGCCATCGGCTCGCTGACCATAAACGAGGAGCGCTCAGAGATTATCGACTTCTCCGTGCCGTTCGTAGAGACGGGCATCAGCGTGATGGTTGCCAGGAGCAACGGGACGGTTTCACCATCTGCCTTCTTAGGTGAAACATCTGCCTGCAGAGCTCCGTTATCAACATCTCCATGTTCCACTCACTTATTTAAATTGTTTATATATTTTCATTTTATTTTAGATTTTATTATATTTTATTGGCTGCTTCATTTTAAGGACAAAAATATGCTGTTTTTAAAATCTATATTAGAATACTTTTTCTTTATTTTATAATTATATTTCTGTTGTTTGTATTTATTTTATTTAATGTTATTTTAAAAATCATTTTTGATTCTGAGCTTGAGGCTCCTTCGGCTCGGAGTGCAACACAGGTCAAGAAATAAAATGTAAAATACAATAAAAATACAGAAGACGAGCTGATTAATAAGACCAGCAGGTGTCAGCTTGTACGATGAGTCTCTAATGGGACATGAATTCATTTCAATCTGTAGTCTCACCATCTTCTTCATCCTGATGCACCAGTGGAGTTTGAGTCGTGTCTCAGCCTCCTCCTCCTCCTCCTCTTCCTCTCCTCTGTGTCCCTGCAGAGCCGTACAGCCCGGCGGTCTGGGTCATGATGTTCGTCATGTGTCTGACTGTGGTGGCCATCACAGTCTTTGTGTTTGAATACTGCAGTCCGGTTGGGTACAACCGCAGCCTGGTCAGTGCGAAAGGTGAGTCCCCCCCGACGGCCCCGAACATCTGCTGATCTGGAGTCTGTTAGATTCTATATTCAAATGCCAGATTGAGGATTAAATACAACATTCTGCTGAGGCCCTCCTCGAAGACCCTCAAGGATCCTCGGAGGTCTCTGGACCTGCTTTCAGGAGACCCTGATCTTCACCTTCTACACAGACAGCAGATTGTGTACCTTCTTTCACTGACTGAGATCACTGACCTGAACATGAATGATCCTCCTGTCCTCTCCGTCCTCCTCAGATCCAGGAGGTCCTACGTTCACCATCGGGAAGTCCGTGTGGCTGCTGTGGGGAATCGTTTTCAACAACTCGGTGCCCATCGAGAACCCCAAAGGCACCACCAGTAAGATCATGGTGCTGGTGTGGGCTTTCTTCGCCGTCATCTTCTTGGCTTCCTACACGGCCAACCTGGCAGCCTTCATGATCCAGGAGCAGTACATCGACACCGTCTCAGGACTGAGCGACAAGAAGGTTCGGCGCTGTGTCTTTGTCATGTCCTGAGTGTGTGTCCTGCTCAGAAGATCTCCTCCCTTCAGTGTCCGTGGTGAAACTTAATTAGCTTCCTTTAGATTAAATGTTCGGCTGACATTCTAATTCCTGGTGTTATCTTCAGTATGTGTGTTTCACATTGAGGAGGACGTCCGTGTTAAACCGTCAGCACAAGAAATGACTCGTCCACTCTTCGCTCGCAGGCAACAGAAAGGATTAAAGAGGAGAAGACCAGGCTGCTCATTACAATTCTGGCAGAGTCATGTACGATCCTCGTCTCATTATACATTAACTCGGCTACGCAGACGCCCAAACGGCCATCTGACAGCGAGTCCATGGATTATTAAGCAGCATGAAGGGCTGAGGTGCAGTTTGTCCAGCTGTGCTGAACCCTTCAGGTTAAGTAAATGCAAATGAAGAACAAGATGAAGCCCCAGAAAGTGACCTTGTAAGAGAGGAAAGGGTGATGAAGACGAGCAGAGCTGCTCTGAGGACGCCGTGCGGTGTTAACTCAGACAATTACCTCGTCCTCTGTGGAATGAACACGTCACTTATCTAGAAACAAAACAAAAAGTCCTTGTGACGTGACAACACATCATGTTACTGTAGACCTCCATCGGTCCACAGGGAGGGGGGAGGAGGGGGAGGGAGGGGAGTTACTGTAGACCTCCATCAGTCCACCATCGGTGACACACCACAGGGAGAGGGGGGAGGGGGGGAGAGAAAGAGAGGGGGGGGGAGAGAAAGAGAATCTGGACCAGCAGAAGAACCTCTGGATCAGTTCTTCAGTGAAACATTCATTGCGTCTGGTGGTGTCCTCACATCTTCTCCATCAGCCTCCGTCAGCAGTTCCACTCAGGAGCAGATAGTTTTAGTGTCGTGCTGTTGACAGTCGGGCACTCGGAGAGCAGAGACCTCCACCAAACCTCATGGAGATAAATGATGTTTCTTACTATGTTAAAGTGATCTGCTCCACAGTGTGATGGTTCCTTCTTCCCTCTCGTCCAGATGACAGAAACCTCCTTGGTGGCTGTTATAAATGTTTGATTTCGTCTGTCTGGTTAGTTCTTTTCAATATCCACGGACGATATTTCCCCTCTTCTCCGACACAAAACAAAGCTCAGATGACTGATGAACTGGGAACTTACTTGCGGAAGGTTAATGAAAGAGTGCAGCTTTGTCATCACGCCTCCTCCTGCGTCCCCGCTGCTAATTAAATGAATATAAGACTGCCAACAGCAAACATATCAAATGAGCGGCTCGTCTCCCCCTTACAGACGTGGAAGGATGAAAGAGGTTCTAGTCCCTCTGGACACAAAGTTCCTTTGTGATTGTCTGTGAATTATACAGTTGGATTTGTAATTAAAGGGGTTTAAACTCGCACACCAGGAGGTCGGTGTGAGGCAGACGAGTGTCGAGGTGGACGAGGTCACTGAGGAAGATTCTCCTCAGCTGACGCTTTACATCGAAATGACTCAATCAACACGGTCATGAAATCAGCCATTAGGTTGATGGGAAAACATCATTTTTATAGATGCAATTAAAGTAAATTTAAATGATATTCATCGTCTCTTCCGACGTGTCGTCAGCAATCGGTCATCATCATCGTCATCATCCTCTCTTCGCAGTTTCAAAAGCCGCAGGAGCAGTATCCTCCGTTCCGCTTTGGTACCGTCCCAAATGGCAGCACAGAGCGCAACATAAGGAGTAACTACCCTGAGATGCACTCCCACATGGTCAAATACAACCAGAAGGGAGTGGAGGATGCCCTCAACAGCCTCAAAACAGGGTGGGTGTCTGCCAAGAGCCATAAAAGCAGCGTGCCAGAGCTATAAAGACGCACATGATGGATATTTGAGTAAAGAACCTCTTTCTTTACACTGCTAGGAAGCTGGACGCCTTCATCTACGACGCCGCTGTGCTGAATTACATGGCTGGCAAAGACGAGGGCTGCAAGCTGGTGACCATCGGCAGTGGCAAAGTGTTTGCCACCACTGGGTACGGCATCGCCCTGCAGAAGGACTCCCGCTGGAAGCGCCCGATCGACCTGGCCCTGCTCCAGTTCCTGGCCGACGGTAACTCTTCATATCTCTACACAGAAGATGCTGAATGTCAGGACGTACTTGTTATTCATAAGCTGGGGGGAGGAGGGGGGGGGGGGTTCAAGTTGTCACAGTGAGGTAATAAAAGTGTGTCAATAAAACCTCATTTTAAAGATGATTTAAATATTCTGCTGACCGAAGCTCCTCAGGCAAGTTCGATCCAAACCGGCGGAAGGAAGGATGTAAATAAAAGATAAGAGGAGTAATACAACGCACTGCCTGAAGGAGGCGGCTGTGACATCACAGACTCACCAGCAGCAGAAATAATGTCTTCTAATGTCGCCTGCAGGCCGTCGCCTCCTCCTCTTGTGAAGCACTCGACTATTCCAGTAACAATGGATCCCTCAGTGATGGCTTTGTGTGAAGGCCTCCACGGTTTGCTACTCGCCATGTATGGTGGACGTCCTGCAGGGCTGTGAGGTTACGCAACATGCAGGCTTCATCCCTCTGTTCTGTGTTCCGTGCTCCTCACATGCAGGTGACACACAGAAGCTGCAGACCGTCTGGCTCACGGGCATCTGCCGGAACGAAAAGAAAGAGGTGATGAGCAGTAAGCTGGACATCGACAACATGGCAGGCGTCTTCTACATGCTGCTGGTGGCCATGGGACTGAGCCTGCTGGTGTTCGCCTGGGAACATCTGCTCTACTGGAAGCTGCGGCACTCCGTTCACAAATCAGAGCGCCTGGACTTCCTCCTGGGGATCAGTCGAGTAAGTTCAGTCAATGAATATCTGCACGCAGGAGAAGGTGATTTGTTCCTGTGAATGTCGAAGAGATTGTGACTGACGTGAAGACGTGTTCACTCCCTGAGTGCGTGCGGAGATTTGCAGGCGCTCGATGAATATTAAAGCCATGTGAATGTAACAGTCATGGCGCCTCCCAGTTGCTGCCTCCTCCGGGAGTTCAGACATGTTGTCTGCAAGTCAAATGCATTAAATCAAACCAGAAAACTTTGAGGGCAACAACAACAGTAAAAGAAGATAGTCAGATAAAAACGAGCAATAAAAGAACTTCATGGACTGAAATATTGTGAAGATGAATTTAAATTGCCCCATTAAAACTAGAACAGCATCTGTGTGTCAGCAGCACTGAGAGCTGAGATGGAGTCTGATACACAATCTGAAATCAAATCAAGCTGACGGGATAAAAACAAGCACGTGATCACAACAGGAACATAAAGGAAGAACCATAAACAGCAAT
Organism: Macroramphosus scolopax; assembly: GCA_901007825.1. Taxonomy (NCBI): domain Eukaryota; kingdom Metazoa; phylum Chordata; class Actinopteri; order Syngnathiformes; family Centriscidae; genus Macroramphosus; species Macroramphosus scolopax. The sequence goes on along the minus strand of CAAKHC010019770.1, from coordinate 15,298 downwards.
AAATCTGGTTCAGCTCAGACAGTCGTTCTGCTCTCACCTCGTTTACTCAGAAAGTGAAAAGGTATTTTAGAGCGACTGTGATTGAAAACCTTCGGAGTCGATCTGGTATCTGATGCTTTGTCGTCTCTGCAGGGAATCTACAGCTGCTTCAACGGAGTCGAACATACGGACCAGAACGGGAGCCTGCAGAGTCCCGACGTCACCACCAACTACTCACAAGCTAACATGCTAAAGATGCTGCAGACGGCCAAGGACATGGTGTCCTCCGCCCGGGTGGAGAACTCTCTGGACAACGCCACCAAGACGATAGAGAACTGGAGCAGGCGGGGGGGCGACAACGTGCGTGTTGGCCTGCCGCCTCGAGTGACGACCACAGATTTGACCCACGCACGCTTGCCGTACATCTCCAGCATCACAGACAACCACTCGCCGTACACCCAGAGAGCCCGCACGCCCACCTTCCCCATCCACTACGGGGACCCCGCCTCCCAGCCCTTGATCGACAAGCCCCGTGTGGTGACTCGGCCCACGCCGCTGCGCTACACGCTGCCTGTCCGAAACAGTCAACACGTCCTGGAGAGGACTCTGCCCATCTCCAGCCTCAGCAGCCCTCACTTAGCCATGGGGGACTCCGCTCCCCCCAACCCCCACCACAGCAGCAGGCTGTATGTGGAGAACCAGGCCCGGCAACCGGCCTCCTCCTTCGTCCCTTACAGGGAATTCCAGGTGCCCAGTATCTACCTGGAGCACAAAGGGCCGCTGCGGAGGAAGTTCAGTTACCCCCCCGACTGTGTGAGCCGGAGACGGAGGTCCCATAGCTACGTGTTTGATGCTGCAGACTCCAGAATGAGAGCCGACTACGATGAACCTCGGTCCTGCCTTGCTGAGTTGAGGGCCAACCACCTCCTGAACAACCATGATGCTGCTGCCATGGCCTGCGCTGCGGGACACTACCCGGGGGGCAGCACCAGCTGCAACTCCTGTATGAAGTCCTACCTGGAGCCTGACATGGACGACGTGCCCCTGCTGGGGAACGACAAACTCAACCGCCGCGCCTCCTTCCTCAAAGCTACGTGGGGTAATGACAGGATCCGTCAGATCGACGAAACCAAGCCCTCCTCATCCACATCGCCCTCCAACCGCGTTAAGATGCCTGACCTGTTTCCACGGGTGGTGGTGCCCAAGGCAAAGCCCCACAAGCTTTACGGCAGCCTGGGACATAACCTGTCCTGCTACCCCTTGGCTGCTGAGCCTGCCTACTTGGACCCCGCCCATATGGGCTCCTACCCGTACAAGAAAAAGCTCAAGTACTCGGATTCCACCCGGCTGCCCTCTTACAGGGAGGCCATCCTGCAGAACGCCGCCGCACTGCGCCGCTCCTCCTCCACAGTGGTGCACAGACACTACTCCACCTACCTGAACTCGTACACAGACTTACCAGTGTATGTGGGCCCGCTGGCCCAGGGGCCCCCCCAGTTCTACGACAGCTCCAAGGACATGTGCCACTTGTTTCCCTGTACGAGTCACTGCCCTGACAACGCGGCGATGCTGCCTCGTATGAGCGACAGGCCGGTGGTCTACCAGAACAATATGTTTGGAGCCTACGATGGCACAGCAGAGAGGGAGGAACCGGGCTCCGGCAGCAGAGAGCGGCGGCAGGTGTTGGTGGCGCGCAGAGTGAAGAGTCCCTATGTGCCAAAGCCCTGGGGCCGAGTATCCAGCCTGGAGTCCGAGGTCTGAGTCAGCGTCCTCGCCGGACCTCTTCCCTCAGCCTTTGGTTAAAGCAAAAAGTAAACTCTAAACCATCAGTGTATTTGAGAGAGGTGGATTATCGGTGATATCAGTAATATCTTGGGACGTGACGTCCCAGAGGACACTGACGAGCCACCGACTGCTGGGACTTTGTAAGTCAAACTCTAGTAAAAGAAAAGGTGACGTTGAAAAGCATTTAATACATACAAGTTTAACCTCTTGATTGTTATATAAAGGATTTTTAAACTTTGTGTTGCTATGTGAATGAATTCTGGGAGACGATATACTGTAGCCTCTCTTTTATAAATCATTTCACTGTCTCAATAAAGAGATAAATTGTGACTTCATCTTTGTGACCGAGACGCTGACCCGTCCTCCAGGAGTCCCCCGCCGCAGCTCGCCGCCGCGCCGCCGCGCCGCCGCGCCGCCGCGCCGCCGCGCCGCTCACGTCCATTTGACTTTTGAGATTTTAAAAAGGGAAATCCATAAAGAAGTATGAGGTGTATTTCCAGTGTGACACCACCCTTTAATAAAGAAGGAGGTCGTATCAAAGGGCCGTGGAATCATCACCTGTAATCTGTATTCTCTCACACAGACTTCTACCTTTGTGCACATGTTATTTTTCTGACCTTGGCCGCTCCGTTCATCCATCAAGTGTTGCAGGCAATGAACCGAGAGATAAATCTGATCCAGCAGCTGCGCAGGAGGAGGCAGGAGGAGGCTGGAGGAGGCTGGAGGAGGCTGGAGGGAGGCTGGAGGAGGCAGGGGGAGGCTGGAGGAGGCTGGAGGAGGCTGGAGGGGGCTGGAGGGGGCTGGAGGGGGCGCGCATCAGCGGCATGACAGACCTAGAAGGGCATGATGGATGTGTATCTCTACTTGATGGATGTGATCAGCTGAGGAGAACAGCTGATATCTCAGATGAGATCCCCGAACCACAGAGAGCGGGGAGAGAACGAGGATGCATGGAGGGGGGGAGCGACTGACCTGGTATAAGACATTGAAGCAACTTTGCAGAGGTCTGGACTGAGCTGTGGCTGGAGCTGATGCTACATGAGGAAACCTGGCCCGGATGAAGTCTGCAGTATTGATATTCACTCATTGCTTCAATAGACAGAATGCAAACAGGAGAGATGGAAGATGTCGGTATGAATTATAGGATTATGTTATGGGTTACGTTTAGCGAGTGGATATGGGGGCTCCATCGGTGGATTCATCATTGTTTGTAAGTCAAGGCCGTATCGCTGTGCAGACAGGGTAGAAAACATGTAAGAAAACTCTGAAGAGGACATCTCCTTGGGAAACAGAGTCAGGAGGAAGCTGCTACTGAAGAAAAGACTGATCAGGAATGAGCCCCTGAACTAATTTGACTAAAAGTCTATAAGTTAGATAAAAGGGAAATTAATCTCTTAATGGACCTTGGAAGTGTTTTACCAAATTGAATCATAGTTATCAGTCGGAACCACAGAGGATGATTCTCCTCACGAGTGGGGACATTCTGCAGTGTTATAATGTACTCTCGTCATCCAGGTGTACCTAATAAATTGGCGAGTGAGTGTACAAAAATTTCAAGGCCTGTCAATGACGTCTACTCAAACGATTTTAAATACCTTTCTGGTCTATTTGACTGCGGCCTTCAGCCAGACGTCATGTGTTAGATTTGAACCACGCAGCTCTTCGTGTTATTTCCTGTCTGAAGGACAGAAGAGCTCCAGAACATTTGTAGAAAAACATACTGAAGGAAATAAGAACACTGGAAAACAAAGCACAGCCAGCACTCTTCATTTTCTGATTTCTGCAGCACGTTGAGTGATTCACATGTGATGACACTCAAACATTTAGATCTTCTGTTAATTCAGTTGTATACTCCTCAGTTGCAGGAGTCCCACCGAGCTGGGCTTCAAGTCAAAGTACACTAATAGTTGTGGCTTCATGCTTGTGGAGGACAAATATTTCCCCTCTTCAGATGTGTGTTGGATGTTGATTCATGGCTCTGTAGGTAAAGAACATCCTGTCTGGGTTGCAGGCGAAGGAACGGGGATGTGATATTATCTGTCAGGAAACCTGGTTTAAAGGAGATTAAAGCTGAACACGTGCCAGCATCTCAGCTGCTGACGTGTTAATGCTTCTCTGTGAAAAGACTTAAGTTCTGTGTGTGTCCATCTGCAGAACATTGTGTGGGGAAAGTGACTAACCGAGGCTCCGGGCTCCACTCGCCCGTCAGCCGGGCACCAGCTCATCCTTCACTGAGTCGACATCCGAGACAGTCGTGGAGAAAGAGGCTGCAGAAGATGCCGCAGCAGTTTGGAAAGGATGATAGAGCTTTGAGTTCGAGGGCTCTGATGTATCTGATGAAGATGACATGAAATATCGAGGATCGTTTGAAGACGGGTGAGAGAACTCGTTGAACAGACAGTTTCAAACTGGTAAATGTCACCAAGCTGTTCTGTTCCTGACATCATCTCGCTGTGGCTGATCGTCTGATTGGGCGAACTATTGTGATTATTATTGCATTATTAAAGGTAAGGAAATATAAGTGTTTGTGTTTGTGTGCGTGTGCGTGCAGCCTCTGTAATGAAAAGGATTTGTTTTATTCCTCCAATACTCGCAGCAGGACTGTTAATGTCGGAGCTCCTCAGCGCGACGGGCTTCATAGTTTACTGTCGTGTTTAATAATTCAGCTACATCTGTACATTTTAACAGTTTGCACTTCGCTTGTCTTGTTAAACATTAAAACATCCCTCCGTACTCTCGGTACGTCTTCAGTTCCATCAAACTGTCCTTTCACCAAACGACTGCCACTTACATTCCTCTGCTTCTCCTTCGTCAACGTCTCCAAGTCAAGCTGTCTCTTTTCTCATTTCGCCGGCCGCCTCCGTCACATTGTTTCTGCCCTTTGTCTTGCTTTTATTACAACCTTTTTCCCTGCCAACCAGCGCAGCTCGTTTGTCCTCTGCCACTCTAAACCTCGTTAAAGTTTGTCCAGAACAGCCAATCGGGGGTCCGGTACTTTGCTCAGAAGCAAAACCAGCCGTCTGTTCAGGTTGGCATCGAGTTGATTGCTGCTGGTGGAGAGACGCCTCCAGTCAAAGGTGAATATTGGCCGTTGAAGAGCTGAGACACAAAGGAATACAGAAGAAGGGACTAATGTCGGGGCGTGTGAGGGGAAGGAAGAATAAAGTTAATTTAACTCTGCTTGCAGGCTAAGAGGTCAACTTCTTGTGTTAGACCCTTTCTGTTTCGTACTCTCTTATTACCGACCTGACGTCTGCTCACAAACTCTTTTAAGTGAACAAGAAATCTTTTCTTTTCTTTGTTGTAAATTATTCACGACACAAATACAGGTTGGTCCTATAATACAGGTGTCTAACATGACCCAGACATGTTGGTTACTAACATTCAGAGATGAAGATGATCAGACCAGGAGGCGGTTGGTCACCAGAGAGGACATGAAGAGCAGACAACAGGTCCAGGCACAGTTTTTATACAAGTATTAATATAGAATCCTGATATCTGGACATTACCTAGTAGTTACTGTCAGGACAGGGAGATGTGTGACCACCAAATAATGTGTGCCCCCCCCCCAAAAAAAAAACAAGGACTTGTGATCATTCTTTTGGTTGCCCAGTACTTGAGCGTAACAATGAGGCTTACAGACATTCCTCAGGTGCACCC
>CAAKHC010019767.1:4804-15760 GCA_901007825.1 Macroramphosus scolopax | reverse complement strand
CAAGTCCTTTGGAGATTTCTCTGAACGCTGGCTCCTCATCACAAGCCCCTGGCCTGGAAGACCCCCCCCCCACACACACACACACACACACACACACACTCCAAGGGCAGGCTGATTGCCAGGGCTTCATTCAAAGGTCACGCAATTAAGCTTTGTTCCCGTTGCAATAAGGCTTTGACAGACCGAATCTGCTCCTCCAGTTGAGCAGATGTGATTTTTGGCCGCTGGCAACCTTCGATTCTGCCCTCGGCTCGCGTTCGTAATCAGGCATTCAAAGAAAAACCGGGCGGGAGACAAAAGGATCCTTAAGAAGAAAAAATTAAAAACGGGCAGAAATGATAATCCGTGCGGCGAGTTCACAAAGGTCAATTCAAATATCAATATTCAGGCGAGGAGCTTAGAGGTTAAGTAAATTGGATTTTGAGCCGGAAGCTTCTTGGACGAGAATCGAGACGGAGAAACTCTGTTTTTTTTTTTTCTTCTTGAACATCCTTGGGCAGGAAGTTTAACCTCCAAACGGCTTCACTGGAGCTACTAAACGGCAAAGATAGGAGCCTGCTCAACCATCAGTATGCAAAGTATGAAAGATAGACAGGAAAATAAATCTACGCTTTTTCAAAAACTTTGATTTGATATAGAAATTTGTAGATTTTGGCACAATTGGCTTGAAGACGCTCCCAAACCTTCCTGAGGTCTCGGCTTGTACTCTGCAGCTCCCAGGTGGCAACGGGTGTGAAATCATGAATATGAAGTGAGATGTTTCTGAGAGAGGAAAAAAAAGTAAGAGGGGGGGAGAGAGAGAGAGAGAGAGAGAGAGAGAGAGGGAAAGATCCTCCCTCCAAAAATGAAGGTTAAAAAACTGGGTCGCTGACAAGAAAGAAGGAAGGAGACTTAAGCAGATACACCCCCCCCAACTCCCCCCTCCCTCCTCAGAGTCCGATGCAAATATCAATCGTATGGCGGGCTCAGGCAGACAATCTGGTAAAATGGCAAACAAACGTCTGGCAGGGGGAGATGTGACCTAGTTTGGGAGATGCAGAGCTAAAAAAAAAAAAAAAAAAAAACAAGGAAAAGAATCGACATGATTAGAGCTGCGACGCATGTTTGTCGTCTGGAGGTTGTCGGGCTCTTCAGGAGGAGCGTTTACAAATACAGAATAATGATGTTGAGATGAAAGCTGATCCAGAACTTCATGATGAGGAGGTTTCACCTGAAGCAGCATCATAACCTCACAGGATGAGTGGAACCGGACACTCAGAATGTTTGTCATGGACTAACTGAGCCGCTCTGCTGCTTTGACTTGCAAACAGGAGTCGGCCTGCAACTTCTGAGCCGGCTTCATTTGAACTTCACATCTTCCAGTCGGTCTGTGATGCTCTCCTCTCTTTGTGAAGGTAGTAAGAAGAATCAGTGACATCACAGAAGTGTCAGAGAGAGCCGGTTGGTTTAATCATCGTCGTCGTATAATCCTCCATTCATAAAGTTTCTTCCATTCGTCCTTCGTCGGTGCACGCTTCACTTCGCCTCACCTCTCAGCCATAAACCCGCCTCATCATCATCATCATCATCATCATCATCATCATCCGCCTCTCGCTCGTCCTCTCGGCTGTAAAAGTCCTAACAGCTTTGGTTTTATTTTAGTTTTGTTGTTGTGTATTTTGGCACCTGGCAGGTGAAAAACAGGAGGAATCCTCAGTTTAATATAACAGCTGGAGGCTGTGCTCACTCTGTGTGTGTGTGTGTGTGTGTGTGCACGTGCATGTGTTTATATGCACTCGCCTCCTGGCTGTTATGTGTCGACATGCGAATCTTCACATCATCCATCCAGGCAGCTTATCTATCAACTATGTCTAGCATGCATGCACACACACACACACACACACACACACTCTCTCTCTCACGCACACACGAACATCAAGTCCATGCATTCCTATAGCTGTTTTCATCAGGTTATCATGGAGTTTCACAGCTGTTTCCACCAAACCCTAATGAGCCACAGCAGCTGCTAGCCTGCAAGGACACGCACACACACACACACACACACACACACACGGACGGACATGCTTGTATCTGATTACTTAACCATTAATACATGTGGCCTTGCAACAGCATTACAGGGAATTAGATCCTGTAATGTTGAGGAAGCATGTTGGCATTTAACCCGCTGATGAGTTTACACAATAAAAAGGGGGAATCGCCACTTTGACCACTTTTCCCACAATAACATCTGCACATCTGGACGCTCACACAGCTGCCTCGTAATATAAAACAAGCTCCCTTTCCCCCTGGACGATACGGTCGGCAGGCCAGAGCGTCTCCGCAGCTTCACTCAGGAACTCCGTACGTCATGACACACGTTAACTCCGCCCACAACGCGATAACACTCCCGTTAGTTACTTGATACCAAACCAAGCAAACAGTATTTAATACAGCAGCACATCCTGATCAAAGAGCTGCGTGTCGTCACGACAACAATAACTCACTTTGTTTTTTACTCCACAGAGACGAGGAAACACTCAACAGGAGGTCTGATGGGGAGAAAACAAACACACGTGCAGTGCAGTTGTTTCTGCGCACAGGACATCGTGTCCTGCATCGTCTCACCCCCCCCCCCGACCCTGAATGTTCTTCATCATGAATCTTGCGGGGGAGTGAAGCTTCTCTAATCGTCGCAGGATCTCGTTTACTTTCACATTATTGTGGATACAGTTGCAGATACACAGATTACGATGCACCTGCACACTCATCTGTCTTCTTCTTCAAAAACCCCCCGTAGATACCACTTCCTCCCATGATGCACCGGGAGAGGCTGGTTCTCATAGTCACATCTCTTGTCTGAAAACAGCGTGCGGTGACAAACAGTGTAACGACGACCTCTGACCCGACCTTCATCTAGTCATCCTCCACATCATCGGAACGCGGCAGGCCGTCATGTGAACTGTCAAGGACGGCAAATCTGACCCGGTCAACAAATGGGAATCGAACAACGCGGCGTGTAATGTGAACGCAGCTGAAGTTAAAGAGGAGTTTATTCTTTAACACCGTGACCTCGTCTTCATCCTCTCTGAACTGCACATCTGTAACGGAAGAGTGATGGGAACTGATCCAGCTCCTGATAGATGATTTCAGCAGGATCAGGACTTCAAACCGCTTCCAAACGGGGTTTCCTCCTCAGAAACTTTGAGATTTAGTAAAAACCTCAAGAAGAAAGATCTCTGGGTCCAACCGATGTCGTCACCCGGTTCGGGGAATACAACACGTTGCATCATCTGTGATAACCGGCTCATTAGTGTCGGCTCATTAAATAGACTTTTGATCAGCTGAATGTGCAGACTCATTAAGATTCGAGGTTCGAGCTGATAACAATGCTTCGGTTGTAACAGGAGAACGAAACACTCCGATCCGGACAGCCGATGATGAGCATGAGCTGATGAAGAGTTCTGAGTCTTTGTCAAGAAACTAAAGAGTGCAACTTCGAAAGTATTGATGTTTGTATTTGTGTCCCCTGGGGGGGGCGGCAGGGGGTTTCTGTGAAGAAGAGGAACTAGAAGAGATGCTGAGGAGTGATTCAGTTCCAGCGAGTGTGAACATCAGCACTCGTCTCTTCATTGCATCAGTCTTGTTCTCAAACCTCCCTCACCAGCAACCACAAGTGTTCTGTACTTCGTAATGACTTCCTGTTTGTCTATAGAATGGTTAAACTCTCTGCCCCTGTCAAGGCAGCAGAGAGGTCACAATGTCCCCCCTTCACATCTGAACAAGTCAGAGCTGGAGACCTGCGAAGCCACAAAAGGAGACGACTCATTTCTACGCTGTTCTTACACGTACGTGTCGTTTACCATCCGCCACACCGCCGTAACCAGCAGTGAGCATCTTTACATAAGAGGGTCGGCTTGAAGATTCTTTTATCTCCCTACAATAATAATCACCACTTAAAAAGATGATCGAGGTTGTAAATTATATATTTATACAAAACTAGGAGCATTAAAAGGCATAAAGTCTTTACAGGCTCCGACTTTCACGGTAGTTACTGTCATAACACAGCACGTGTGCTCGTCCGTTACCATGGTTACACATTATCATCATCATCCGATATCATTGTTGTCTGTGTTAGTTAGCTTCTCCAAAACAACAACAACACAAAAAGAAGAACTGGTCAGAAGACGACAAAGTTGTTCTCCTTTCCTAGTTCCTTGGTACCTCCTCCTCCTCCTCCTCCTCAGCCCCCGTCGTCTTACGTTCTGCACACGTTACTTCACTTCTAAGAGGCTGTTACGGTTAGCAAAACATAAGAGGATACTTAACACGGAGGAAGATCTACGGGAAGAACCTTTGATCTCTGAAGGAAATCCCCACGGTGATTTAATGCCACTTATTCCTCCTAAAGCGTCCTCAGATGAAGATTTGAGGCCGACCTCAGCTGAAGTGGTTTCGCGCAGCAGAGCCCAGATGTGTTTTTGTCGGAGCGTCATGTGCTCGCAGGCTGTTGTGTGAAACTTGTGCGTGTACATTCCAGGTCCGCATGCAAATGTGACATTTGGGATGTTTCCTCGTCGCTCTGATCTGCATCGGCCTAATTTATCTCCTCCTGCAATACAAAAGGAAGCCTCTTCATCCGTTTGATTAGCCGGGTGAGAAAGGTCAAACCGCCTGCGTTGCGCTCGCTCCTTCATAAAGAGCTGAGAGAGGTTTGTTTTAAATACAGAGGAAAGGCGGTTTGAAGCAGAGCAGAGAGGTGTTATAGTTGTGGTCGGATGCAGGAACTTTACAGAGGAACAAGTGAAGCGAATCAACCAAAGATACAAAAGCAAGCGACGACGAGCAAAATGACCTGGAACACGTCGTCCGACTGCAGCGGTGTCAGTACGAGAGGAGGGCAGCTTCATCTGACCTTTGACCTGATGCAACAAGCTGTTGGCACTTCACACACTGAGCAGCGGTGAGCAGCACCTCCGTTTGAAGCACCGACACGATGCCCCCGAGCGGTTTTTAGAAAAGTCTGACACGCTCGCTGAAGGACAGTCTCTCTGTCGCCGGATTTTGAACTGTCGTCAAGAGATGAGCGTTCAGAGTCAGAGCAGTGATGGACGGCTTCAACACGCTTCAACACACACACGGATGAAGCAGGTGGCATGAAGTGTCATTCCAACTACATCTGAAGGGAGAGCGAGCACGCACGCACGCACGCACGCACGCACGCACGCACGCACGCACGCACGCACGCACGCACGCACGCACGCACGCACGCACGCACGCACGCACGCACGCACGCACGCACGCACGCACGCACGCACGCACGCACGCACGCCAATGAAAGAGTCCGACCGGGAACTTGTATCTACACAGCAGCAGTAATAAATACGCAACGTAGTAGAATTAAGCCGTCTGACTTTTGGCTCTCAGTTTTCACAAGCTGCTGAGTCTATTAAACAAACTGCATCACTCTGTTGTCGGGAGTTGAAGGAACCGAGTGGAGCATCTTTCCCCATAAATGATCTTTGGCTGAGTGCAAACACTGAAAAACACTCAAGCCTGACATTTCCCTAATTATTGCGTGTCATCAAACCAATCACACGATTAACATTAATTAGCAGAAAGATGGATATCGTGTGCTGCCATCATTTAAACCCGAAGCGCCGTGAGTGCCACAGAAAGACAAAAACAGACGATTACAGGGAAGAAAAGAACAGATTTCTTTGCTTATTCCTTCTTTATCTATTTAAAATATGGCCCAGATATCAATCAGGCATCTGTTTCCTACAAACCATGAGAAGTATCTGTAACAATCTCTCCTTCAGCCTCAGATAAATGTCTTTTATTTGATCGTTTATATTCTCCACTTCAAACGTCTGTGGTGAACCTGTGTCAGATATCGGCCGCCCTGTTCTTCCCTTCAACCTTTCCCGTCACTCAGTGACCAAACCTGCAGAGATTTTTTTACAGCCGAACATCTTCCTCCACAGAGGAGCCGGGCGCCCCTGCAGCGAGGCGAGGAGGCAGCGGTATGAAAGGGAACGTGGCCCCTGGCTCTTCAGCTGAGGCCCGGGTCAGAGCCGAGAGCTACAGTAGTAATTACTGAGAGAATGATTGCTGACAGGACCTTCCAACAGCCTGTGGTTAGCTGGATGGAGCTGAGGGGGAGGAAGCTTCAAATGCAGCCATGACAGATGCTCCGCTGATGACTTCAGGGTGGTTCGGGGCCACGCATGCCATTTTACCCTTAAAACACACTTTGAACAGAAGCGTTTGTGCTTCTGCAAAGTTTTCTTGGGGGAGAGATGTTTGTTATTACCTGCTTTGCTTGATGTAAAAATAATCGTATTTCTTCCAAATGACAAACTTTGTTGAGCGAAACTCTTCAAACATGGAGGGATGAGTTCTCCCTCCACACTTCGCCAACCCAGCGGGAGGAATGTGTGTGGCGGGCATCGCTTCGCCGCAACTGGTCCACTGCACCAATTCCAAAACTGGATTACGCCAGTTTCTTCCGCAGGGTGCTCATTTGAGAGCCCTCGGGATCGCTCATCACGACCATATGGACGCTCCAACCCGGTAGTTGAGCTCAGTAATCTGTGACATCCGAGCGCCGGGTTGATTTAGCTGTGGCCAACGGAGACGGCTGTACTCACATCGGTTAAACCTTAGAACTGGGCCGATATGATGCTCAATATAAGAGTTGTGTTATCAGTCTGCAGCTGGATAGGATCGTGATGAAAGGATGAACCTCCGCCCGGCGTCTTATCCTCCGACAAGAAGAGAATATGAAAGATAATATCAGCGGATATCGATGTGTGGACGATAAATCGGTGCGTCCATTCTCTGCAGCCCCCGAAACCCGTCTGCAAGTGTTTGTTTTTCAAAGCAAGAAGCTGAAGAAACACAAAGTAGACATTCAACTTTCCCATGTTCCTTGAATGCATCATGTGCAGCGTTCGCTTCCATCAGGAAACAGAAAAAAAAATCTGAGCTTAGAATGTTATTAAATTCACTTTATTCTATATACAAAGTGAATTTAATCAACTTTAACTCAAGATTCATGACCAAATATGGGTGTTAAATGGTTCTAAGTTATATTATTCTTGCAGCTGATTAAAGTGTTTCCATGGAGAGGCGGGACGTTTAGTGCAGCGTGTGAAACAGTGACAGGAGCCAAACTGCTCGGGGTTCAGTTGATGGAGTTTTCACAGTCTTAAAATAAATAACAAGCCTCCAATTATCTGATTTGCTTTTTGAATGACTTAATGTCTCATTAATGTGAATGCCTCTAAGATTGATTGATCTTTTGCTAATGTGTACGGTTGTGTGGTCTCCTGCAGCGATCGTCAACTGCACAACAGGACCGGCCCCGGTCGTAGGCCCCCGAGTCCAGGAAACCAAACCAAGCAACATGTTGGCATGCGTCCATGACTGACGACTCAGCCAAGCCACAACAGATAACAGAGAGCAGGGGAAGCAGACTGAGCTCATAACGGCCCAAACGGGGGAACTGTGTTGCATTAGGAGTGTTGTTGTGTTCTGTAAACGAGTCAACGAGCCGCGCCGCCACATGAACTCACCTCTGATGGTTTCTTGTGCTGGTGGCGGACCCATGTGCTGCTGGTGCCGGTGTTCTTGGAAGACCTGGACCACGACGTCACCTGACCTGCAGCGACAAGACAGACCGGCTGTCAAATCTTCCAATGAAAAAGTATTATACATCATAAACCGCCAGGGAATCAGTTGATATTTGACCTGTTACAGCGCTGCTCATCCAAACTTCTCAGACTGCATGAGGTGGAGTTCAGGACCTGACGGAGGTGATTCGAACGCAGCAGAGAAGCCCAACAAAAAAACCTTCCCGGTGACTTTTTATCCGACGCCCGTGGTGTTACTACAAAACTGAGTCAGGCCTTTAATTGAAGCAGACTGATGATCTATTAAGAGGTTTAATACGCGATGACAGAATAAATACCATCTTGTTAAGCAGTTAGTCCACTGCAGTCCTTTACAACCTCATTAATACACAACTAAATGGCAATTAAGCAGACACTGGAGCCAATATCCCACCCACCGCTTCAATCAGCAGCCCTGTGTGAGTGCCTGGTGCTCATGTATGGGAACGGAGGCCACGCTGACACGGAGGGGAGATAAATACGTTCCGTTTATCCGGCGAGCAGCTGCGGCTCAGGTGCCGGAGCAGGTCGGCGACTTATCTCGCGGTCGGCGGTCCGATCCCGGGCCGCGGCCTTGAGTGATGAACGGGAACTCTGGTTGTTCTCGATGAGTCTTGAGTTGCATCTCCACTGACGTGCTTTCAAAAAGTTATACACCGTTGGGAGAGAAAACGGCAGCTAAAGTAGCTAATAATAAATATACAGCTGCAGGAAGCAATTAGCCAACTCCGCTCGACGGAGGGAAGACGCTTAATCGAGCAGAAGAAAACTAATAAGGAGCGTTGACGGTGCAACCACAGGTTGTTGCCGGGCAGAACTCCTGAAATCTACCGGGATGCGAGTCCAGATGAAGAAGCTTTAGAAGTTCCTTAAATCTACTTCACCTGAGGCAAATTAAGAGACGCTGAAATAGGAGTTATATGCTGTATTTATTTTGGATAGAAAGTAGGAAGAAAGGGCGTTTTATACAGGCTTTTCTTTTCCTATAGATATTAAATCACACAGTCGATGTAACTGATGCAGCTCGGTTGCATTTGTGCGCCGACAGCAGCCATTAAAACTGGCATCACTTTGACAATTAAGTAACATCACACTTGCATAATTTTCCCAATTCTGTGGCATATAGCACATGGCAACTGTGACTATGTGTGCATGTACATGTGTGTTTGCATGTCAGTGTGTGTGTGTGTGTAGGTGTGTGTGTGTGTTGCCTCCTACTCATCATGTTTTCCTTGCCACCACAGCACCACTGTGATCATGCTAATTTTACGTATGATGTCTGAGGAGCGAACGACGCCAAGGGCAGAGCTGCCGTCAAAGCTTGTGTTAAAAAATGACTGAGTCGTCCCACACACTCACACACACACAGAAACACACACAGAGCTGTTCACACAGTCATGCTGCACAATGTAAGACATTCACTGCCACAGGTGATCTCTGCACAAGTGATTTTGCAGTTGGTTTGGATGTTTGAAGTGCAACAACATCGTACTTAGATGCATCATCTTGGTCTATGTGTTTGTGTGTACAACTGTGTGTAGCGGGTCTGAAAGGATTCAGTGGGACTTCTGCGTCCGTCGACGTGTCACGGGTGTGCGTGTGCGGACGCCGGCGCAGGTTACATCCACATGAGGCTGCCGCGCAAGAAGAGCTGCGGCACAGTTGGAGGTTTCCATCATGGCTGTGTGTTAATTAAAAGCCCCGCTCTGTGCACAGCGGCCAAAAATTATCATGGGCATCCTTCAATTAGAAACCTGATAACCTCCAGTCAACAGATGCAGCTGGAGCCCACGCTGCGCTGACGAGGGGGAAGCTAACGGCTAATTTTAAAGCAGATAGCGTGGCCTTGAGCTCAGGGCGGAAGGTCTGAGGACAGCCTGTTGTCAAGTACATTACACATGCAGACATACCCTGGTGATGGGTCTGAGGTATCAAATAAAAGCTGCACTAGACTACATCTGCCCCCTGCACAGAAAGATGCTTCCAGCTTTGCAAGCCTGTAAATTGATCCTCTTTGTACGTGGAAACTTGGAAGTAAAGGGGAAATCATTTGCATAACTCCGCCCCCTAACTGACCACTTCTGCACCAGGCATGAGAAGGGAAATATTCCCGCCTGAGTGCATCAAAGGACCTGTTCAGACCTCCATTAAAATGTGTCCTGAGCTCTCTGTACGTCACACCGGGCGTTAGAATCCGTCTCCGGTGACCACTTGTGATCGGATCTCACGTCTCTGTGCAGATGAACACGAACAGCGGTTCAGCTTGAAATCGGATTATTTACAGTTGAATCACTACATTACCCAGAATGCATCCATCTGTGGATTTGGACGCCCAAACTAATGTGTTTGCTCGTTGTTGCAAAATGGGAAACACTAAATTGGGAGAATTAGCGGTGTTGAACTGCCAGTTTGAAGGATGACAAACACAATGAAACCGCCAGCTGCCGTCAGTGACTGAAGCTCCCCGGTCTGCAGACGTCCATCAGCTCGGGGGTGCCGAGTGCGATCGTACACTTTATCCAGTTTTATGATGAGATGATTTTCCCGGCGCTGGCCAGATGTTCCCGCCAGCATGCGGTGCGTCTCTTCATGCCTGGCTCGCTGTCTCAAGTCACGACTCCGGGTAGGAAACTCATCTCACAGACATCATCCATTATCTCCTTAACAGTTGTTCTTTATTGCAGAAATCCTTTGATTGCACGTGCTTTACGTTACTTCCCAGAGCAGACAGGTTGTGCAGCTTTGATTGAATCTGCATGTATTTAAGCAGCTCACAACTGCGGTCGGCTGCCGGACTGCAACAAGGGCAAAGCTCCAGACTTTATATCATTGTTTCCTTAATAGAAAACATCCTTTATGTATGACAGAGCTTTAATGAGAGCGGAGAAAAGGCACGAATACATAAACACAGCGGGGGTTAAGAGGATGATGTATACTGAGGTACGTGCGGTGAAGTGTGCATACTGTGAATTATATCTTGAGCCTGCAGACACAGCGGAGGGCAGTTTACCAACCAGAGGTCTTTATGATTACAGCAACTCCACCTGCACTCAGTCCGTCTTTCTTTCGCTTCAACAAGTTGCATGAGTCTTTTCAAATCCCATGAAACCGACGAATACACATTTTTTTTAGCAACCTTGATGCTTTAAAAGAATATTTTTAACTGCCTTATTTGTTACACACACACACACTCCAACTTACTGTCGGTGGTGTCGGAGTCGTTGCTGCTCGTGGAGTATTTTCTCCTCTTCTTCTCGCTCTCCATCTGTCGGGGGGGGGGGGGGGGGGGGAAAAAAAAAAAAGG
>CAAKHC010019764.1:29292-48924 GCA_901007825.1 Macroramphosus scolopax | reverse complement strand
CTCATGTCTGTGTGCGTTTATTAAATTAAATTAATATGTATTAGTATGCATGTCATGTAATGCAATCGTGTCTTTTGGTTCTATCTTTGCAAATTTTTGTATTTCCTCCTATGTGTTTTGCAGGCATTGATACAAACCTATTTGGTCGAATAAAAAAAATAAAAAATAATGAATCCTTATTTCAACCCTTGTTTAACCACAATGCTGATAATTTCTTATAGGTCCTAAGTCACATAATTTAATAATTTTGGGTTTGCATGTACATCTTGCTGCCATAATTGAAATAATTATCAAATATGAAGTGAAATTATAAGTAGACTGATAAAGCGGATTAGTCAATGACACAATAGACAGAAAATGACACTGTTACCTGCCAATATTTTTAATTGTGTTTGTGTGTTACACTGTAAAAAAACAAAAAAAAAAAACAAAACATCGACGACGTGGCATCTGTGTTGTCTCAGATGATCTGGGAGGTTTTTCGAGTCTGGATTCAGGCTCACGTTTTGCTGCCATGTTGGCAGTTTCTGACGCCAGAAAATCAAAATATTGGCAAAAATAGGTAGGAAGCCATGTTGGAAGCAAGGAGGAACAAGCAAGTGGCAACCGGCACGGCGGGGTGTGATTGTAGAAAGACCGATCAATCTATCAAACACACGTGTGCATGGAGGCGGAAGTCAGCGGCTATTTGCATCATGGGAAGTGTAGGATTTTTGGAACTTTGCTCTTGTAAATCACAACAACTCGATTAAATCCTAAATAATTGCAATACTCCTTTAATTGTCATGCTGATATTTGCAGCTTACAATTGCAGGTCAAAGAGTTCAAACGCCTTTGACTTCACTTGAGTTCTGAAGTTTCAGGTCTAATGTGATTGGTCAGTCAGACCAGAAGTAAACATAAGAAGACTTGTAAGTGTCCAAGCGTGCACGGTTAGCGCGGCATTCGATGTGGAGGCAACCGGGGATTGACACGATTGACAAGCGATTAACTACTCCTAAGGCAAAGAACTGGACGAATGGTTGCTCCTAGCACGGAACATCTGCAAGTTCCAAAGGTATTGTGTGTTCATATCCTGGTGTCCCAACCTCAGTCAACTCCGGGCTAAGTATTCTACGCTTTATCCGAGCATTCGTCAACAATGAACCCAGGGCGCCCCCTTGTGGACAAAATAAAACACTGTCAAATTATAACATGAAACGTCCACGATGACCAACCCGAAGACTAGAAGGTGAGTGAAAGGTGCACACAAAGATTTTTCTTGTGCTTTCATTTCTAATCTTTTTGTCCCATCAATCCCTACAGACACTTTTGTTAGTCATAAGGATGCATGTGCAAACGATGTACGCCGCACATGCAGCACATGACCACCTTCATCACCTGGCTATGCAGGGAAAACAAGACAATTTCTTGTGTCTCCTTTTTGTTTTTAACCGAGCATTAAGTGCCATTCATCATATCAGTTTTTCAACTAGTGGAGAGGTCCTTCCTCATCACCCCATCGCCAAACAACAGTCCATCTAGATTCCAGCCTCTCGCCTCCCAGCAAACACTGTTTAAACAACCCGGTAAACACGTCTGTCTTCATTCATTACCCTACTTCTCATCATGATCAAGCCTCCCGATTTAATGAGGCAAATAGATATTTCTGTGGTGATTGTCTCGCTCTCCCACAAAGTATTAAGACTATTAAATGGACACATCTGTTTTTAATTAGGAGCTAAAGTCACCTCGATGCTGCCTTCCATGTTAATGGACTCTGATTCCATCAAGGCCCCCACAGCCTGACAAACAATGCAGCGCACTGTGGTTTGCAGTAAACAAAGGGCCGAGGACGTAATAAGAAAGGAAGGATGGAGGATGCTGATTCTCTCCTCCCAAAAAAGATAACACGTTTATCACAAAGTAGTGATGATAGTCAATGAGCTGCATTTCTATATCTCTCGAGCCACTTTACTAATGTCGCCTCATTCACGCACAGATGATGGAGGCTGTCGTGAAAGGTGGCAACCGGCCCATCAGGAGCAATCACGGGTTCAGTGTCTTGCTCAAGGACACGTTGATGCATTCTCAGGAGGAGCAAACCAGTAACCTTCCAATTAGCTCACGCCAACCTGCAGGACGTTATTCACCAATTCTGCAATTAAAAGCTCACCTTTGACAGTATTGAGTCGTTCCGATTTACAGTTTTGTTTCTTCTGACAAAACAGACACATTCGCCGTCACAGTTTGCACAAGTTGCAAAATGAGAAACTTAGTTGTCGTCTCCCCCTGCAGAGTTCGGTGTTTGTAGGACCCGACCTGACTTACTAAGACTTACTTATTTAAGAGTTACATTTTTCTTACCATCGCAGTAAAAGGTTTTGATTCTCAGTTTACGCATGTTTGCATATGAAAAACAAGCTGCATGAAAATACCCCACGGCAAAAGTTTAAAAATGGCGTGACCCCACGTCCCTCACTTACCCATGAGCCTCAGCACCTTTCAGCATTAACATAATGCATTTCATAGTAAAGGTTAACTTTAACTGGCTTGTTTTTTTGTTTTTTTTCGTAAGGAAGGTGCCATATGCTCAGAGTGACTGGGGTTTCCACACTGAGGGGAGCTGCAGTGCATTGTGGGAGCAGGTTACTGCATTCTCCTGGCATGCAGACAAAAGGGAAGTGGGCAGGTGTGATACGCTGGGAGGCAGCTCCCTGCAGAATGAGACATGATTAGATTGAAAACTTGTGAGCAGCTTTGGGAGAAAGAGACTGAGAGTCTGTGAGCTTCACCTGCCATCTAGTGGAAATCACACTCACGTGCACACTTGAATACATCTTCTGGACTCTTAATGTAGCCTTTATTACATTTAATGCTATTACTGTCCATAGAAGAGGAGGTTTGGCACTAGTTGGGCTCCGTTTTGATAGGTTAATCTGACTCAAGAAAAGACAAATGAGCGTTTACCTATTATTATGTGTGTTAGGGGAAACTCTGCTGCAGGCGTTCAGCTGCATGTGCATCGAGCTGACGGTGGCATCTGCTCGGCCTGGAAATGTCTGGCATTAAACATTAAAACAGGTCACGGCCATATTTAGAATAGAAAATGCTGTGTGGCTGCGGTGCAGCTGAGGTGTGGAGCTGTCTGCAGTACTTCTCTACCACCACCAGGTGTCAGGAGAAGATCACTTTAGATGAACCCCTCAAACTCAGTTCAGATTACATCACATTTCCAGTGCCACACATTTTATACATTTTATAATAGGGATGTTTTGTTTGCTTATTTTTTTTAATTTTATAGAAGAAAAGTATTTTATTTCTTTACAATGTTTCCATTTGTTTATTTGGGGTTAGATAATGAATCCTTTGAAATATCTTGATGTAGTTTGAAATCTATATCGCCCACCTACAGTGATTTATGAATTCCTGAACAAACACAAGTCTAGACTCTTATCAAGAAGTGATTAACTGGTTTATTAATCACAGCGCAAAGGTCAGAATCATACAGCTTCATGACATGACGAAACATCCCAGTGAGTCACGGTAAAAAAGTCTTTATTTATTCATTCATGTCAGTTTCTTTCTCTTCTTCCTCTTCCTCATTCAGTCGTTGTAATTAAAGCTCATGTTAACACGTATTAATGAGTGGAGGTTTATTGTTAGAATCAAAGTCCTGAATAGCTTGGTGATTCAATGCCAACCTGCCAGAGGTTTTTCGCCCATCAGCTCAGATCTTCTGAATATTCCTAACCAACGGGAGACAAGAACTCACTATATCTGAACTTATCAACATACGGTGTTTCCATCTCCCCCTTAAGTGCAATAAAAGGACCCTCAAATAATCTTCACTGCTTGTTTGGGAAGTCTTTCCATTAACTTATCATAATGGGACATTAAATACATCAACAGAACACAATCTGTTTGAGTTCTTTCACTTAGGGAGGACTTTGTCCGGGATAGTTGTTCCGCTGCGTAAGAGTTGTGATGTGCTGTATGTTGTGTCACTGACAGTTTTACTGAGGGGCAGGCGGCAGCGTCGACATATAAAAGGGACCTTTCGCTGTTGAGATATAACTGCTGTTAAAACTCCGCCACACTGTCTATTGTGCAAACATAAATTTGTGTCCTTCCTCTTTTCCTCTTTCTCCTAACAAATGGTGACTATACCGTACTGTTTCCTCTCTCTCTGATCTCCCTTCAATGGCGGATCATAACACAGACAGGAACCAGCTGCCTCAGCAATTACATTCATATCTGTCCGGGAGTTTATTGGCTGACTGACCACTCTAATCATGTCAACGGAGACGAGGCAATCCCTCTTTGTAATGGATGGCTCATCCCCAAACTGCCTCGATCGAGAATGGATGCCATTCCACTGCCATTAGCGCCTTTCCACACAATGTTCCTCTTAGCGTTTACGTCAAAGACAAGGCCGGCATGAGTAATGGTGTCAGATACACATAAGCGCTGCCAACGTGCCTCTGAGCAAGCCGGGCAAGCCTCAGCGTTACATCAGCTGCTTTCGCTTCACATGCTTTAGAGACGGCTTTGTCCCGAGAAGAAGGCGCCATTATGTGGCAGAGTATAGGCAGAGTTTGTTTGGGGAGCTGGCGACGGCGAGCAAAATGCCCTGACAGTACAGTTCTGGCACCGGTCCAAACCGGGCCATGATGTTCCACGGCAAGAACAAGTCGTTATTGTGTCACACTCTGAGAAATACTGTGGGCCGCAAGTAAGACTTTGTTCACAACAACAGGTCATTCAACACGACTTCCTTCCTGAAACTGCTGCCAACTTCACATGCCCGTTTTAGAAGCAGCAGCAGATACATGATGGTTATTTCCAACGTAGTGTTCATGATGGAAATGGACAATCACACATAAGAAATATGCTCATATGCTTTCTTTTCAGAGGAGATCAGTGTCATGTATGTGACTCATATAGAACTGGCGGGGCGGGGGGGTTCTATATGAGTCATGCAGCTTAGCATGATCACAGTGTGAGAGCTGAAGAGCTGGAGCCAATCCCAGCGGACGTTGGGCAGGACGCGGTCGGCATCTTGTTGTGGTCGCCAGTCAATCACAGGGCTGACACATAGAGACAGACAACCATTCACACACATTTGTGGAAAATGTAAAGTCTTTAATTAACTGTCACTGCATGTTTCTGGTGTGTGGGAGGAAACTGGAGTACCCGGAGGAAACCCACACAGGAACTACAAAGACACACAAACGCCATAAAGAAATGTGTTTATAATGTTGAATCAAAGAATCTGACAATTTAAACAATGAATTAACTATTTGAGACACTGACTGATAATA
Source organism: Macroramphosus scolopax (assembly GCA_901007825.1). Lineage (NCBI taxonomy): Eukaryota > Metazoa > Chordata > Actinopteri > Syngnathiformes > Centriscidae > Macroramphosus > Macroramphosus scolopax. Next base: position 43,621 of record CAAKHC010019764.1, on the reverse strand, counting down.
ACAATGAAAATATTAACTAAACTTCACCTAATGGCATAAAACACATCATAGTTCAACAAGGAAACATACAGTATCTAACACACTGGCTGCTGGAATATCCCCTGCAGCAGCCCAATTCAGGAGAGTCCCTTCTCAATCTGCAAGAAAAAGGCCTGCCTGTCAGCCTCGAGACGACCTCTGAGAGTTTAGTGAAGCTCCTCTGAACACAGCCTGCATGCGTCTGCCTCCACTGTCTCTCCTTTAACTGCGCCGTGGGGCTCACGACTCGGTCATGATCATGGCAACGCTCAATCTGCGGCGGAGGCACTTAGTGCTTCAGTAGACCGACCACTTGCTTCCCACAAAAGGGGGGGAGACGGCACTCCGGGACGAGCAGTTTAGTGACCAGCAGAGCATGAAATATTCACCATGAAAAGATATGAATGGTGGAAGAGGTAACTGTAAGTGTGTGTTGTTGTGGACGAGGCCGGGATGCCTCCAGGCGGAGAGATTCATGAGAAACAGAAACACGTGGAAGAAGGAAGCAGTGGTTTTTCAGGTAGCTCAGTCAGCTTGATGTTCTCTGACAGACGTTTTCACCATCTCATAAAGAGAAGCTGCACTCTGGACACATGAGTATTGTGTTTGAGAGTTGATCCTCTGCTCACCTATGACTTACTATAATTACTATAATACTCTGCAGGGAGTATTATAACAATTTTTATCGTCACCAGGTAGATGTTTGGTCTCTCTCTGCTTGAGCGCTACTTTGTTTTTTAGCTTTGGTCCAGGCAGGCTGTTGCAGAGATGTGTGTAAATGGGAATCGATGGTGTTGCAAAGATAATAGAATATAGAGACATTAGTGGCGAAGCTGTCTCGTCCCAAGCAGTTTTTGGGAGGTTAAGTCTGTCCTCAGGAGACGCTCAGATGTCTCGTGAAGCTCGATATCGAGGAGACAATACAAGCAAAGCAATGCAAGTCACCACAACGCTGAAGATTCGTCTTCCTAAGACCGATCTTATATAACATGTAATATAAGTGGATGTCGAATCAGCAACACGTCACAGTGTGTGGTTCACTTGTCTCCGGCCCTGAAAGGCGCCAGTGTTGTGAGGACTCCCAGGCCTGGAGACTGATACGATGGGCCTCGGTGGCTCCCGGCCTCCTCACAACCGCTGTCGGTTGGACAGAAGCACTCGGAAGACACCACATCTGGCTCTGGGAAAATTAGGATCGACATCAATGAAGTAATTCATTAATCAAAAGACTAATAGACCAATTAGTCGCTAATGAAACCATCCGCAGGTTTAAAAGTCAACGCTGTCAGAGAGGATGAATGCATGATGGCTTATTGTTCGTGGTTGCCCATGGCAACCACCGGTCAGCCTCGGTTTGCACTGTTTTCTGTCCATTTTATAGGCCAATGTTCCTCCACTGAAGATGTTTCTTTAGATAATTTTTATAGATTTCCTTTAAAACAAGCAGATTAAAGAATGAAACCTTGGGAAAATCTAGTTCATGCTTCGCTTGGCCATTATATTGGCACTACAATAACAGCTGACAGGCGACGCTGTACACTTTCAAACGGGATCACTGCTGGACGAGGAAATGTCATTTCTCTTCTGGCTGATGAGACCAAACATGGGCCACATATCTGAGATGAGATGGAAGAGGGGATAGAGGACGGATCAATAACCGGAGGGAAGGAGGAAGGAAGAAACATGGTGTTAGGAGAGAGAGGCAGGGATGCAGTTTGAGTGAGATGCATTCACTGACCTTTAGTCCATCTGGGACCTCGTCTATGAAAGGTGTCTGGAGGATGTCACGGTGTGTCATCAGAAGCAGAGACACACTCTTTGTCAGCGGCAGAGCAAACACAACACACAGTGACATCTACTTGGACCATCTACACACCAAACATCTATGCCCGGCCTTTTTTTTGTTTTACACCTTATCCAAACATTTCCCGCACGGCCCATTCGTGTGCCACCGCTCCACTGTAAACACACAGAGGATTTGAAGCTCAGACACAACACTCAGGACCAGACCCATCCATCCGTCCGTCCATCCATCTTCACTGCTGCTGCTGCTGCTTATGTTTGGGAATGTGTGAGGCCTTGCAGCTCCGGGGCCTCGAGTGCTTTCTGTGCCTGAAATGTTTTCCCTTCGCACTTTTAAGACTCAGACCTTTTAAACGGTTTGACTCATTGGCGTGTTTTGACATAAGAGCGGATTATATTGTCGCGTTCTCACATTTCGTTTCAGGTTCGCTAAGTTCAACGTGCTTTTCCAACCAGAGGATAAAACACGCTGTCAGCCACACAGAATGATTTGTTAACTGTAGATGGAGGTGAGAGAGAGTTCAGATTTTCTTTGTTTATAAACTCAGTAACCTTTGAGAATTGTTCCGCATCACTTACATCGGACACCGATATTTAACGATTCCCGATGAGAGCAATCTGAGGCTTGAAAAGTGCAAACAAACCCTCAAATATGGCTCTCCTACTAGCAATAAAATCCATTTGACTGTATCAACATACTGTGACACGCTAATGCTCGTCAGAAAACACTTTAAAGGTGCATTAGAGAGCCAACCTGCTCGGTTTGTGTGCATTTAACTGATAGCAGAGACGCCTGTTGAAGCAATAGTGGCAGAAACAGACCTGTTTACACGGTTTATCAGGCTTTCAGACGACAGCGTGCATGAAAACAAAAGGATTAAAAAAAATTGTAAATCAATGAAGAAACAGTGGGTCAAATTTAAAATCGCTTTTTTGTAGGTAAGGACGCAGACGGAGGCCCGTGAGGTGATTCACTACGTTTAAAGTAGAGTTCACGTGTGCTGGCCTGCTTTTGATTACTTCCGCCTGCAGGTCCGTCTGAGAGGAGCTGGAGCTTTATTTCCCTCAAGCACTCTCTGCTCCACACAAACGGGGAGCTAATCGATACTAATGCTCGCTCCCCTCCAGCCGGGGGATGCGGACCAGGTGTCTGCGTCCTTGAAAGTAAATGATCGCATTCCACACCATGAACAGCAAACCGCTTCCCTGCATTCAGCATGATGATGATGGCCCTTTGCAGAGTTGCTGTGATGTAGGAAACATATTCAGATCTATATGTTACATGAAGGGAAGAAAGACTAGCTGACATGTTCCTTTGACCGCGGAGTGATTGTCTTATTCTTTCAGTGAATACGAGTGGAGGAGAGTTACTATTCAGACAACAATGGGGAACTGGGGAGGAAGAAGGTCGGTCCGACACGGTGCAGCCTGCAGGGAGGAGAGTTGGAGTGGAGGTCAGGTGCTGGAGCGTCCACCGGGGGAGGAGAGCTCATCAGTGGGCGGATGATGGGATCATAGCGCGGATGGAGCTATTTCTTTTCAATGGTCCTCGAGCGCGGGAGGAAATGTGAAGGCGTGGAGGTGCAGAGGTACAAAAGACACAAAACAAACTATCCAACATTGTTTATTCAGGTTTTTTTGTTTTGTTTTTCTGCTTTTGTTTTTGGACTTGACAGAGATGAAACTGGAGTACAGTTGAAATGCTTGTTTTTCATCCTCTCAACAATCACGTTGACTGTCACAGTTCTGATTTTCAGACGGTGTTTGAAGTGTTGTGAGTGGACAGTATTTAGGACACTGATGGGGGAAGATTACCGCTGCAGGCGAACATTTAAAACAAAACAAACAGTCAAAGTGCTTGATGTTGAGAGAATAACAATTATGTTGCGAGACTCATATTTTTATGGATAATGTGTGAAGACACCCAGTGGACCTTGGACGTATCACCAGGTTCATTTTTGGTGGTTTTAGTAGGTTTTTTGTTCTGCTAATCCAGCAATGTTATTTATAATTAAAAAAAAAATGAAGGCCACGTCCCAACTTGTACGATCTCCATCCAGACGAGATGAGATCAGAAGAAAGTGTCTTTATATATTAAAGACCGTATATTCTATCTGGACAGCAGGACTTCGCTACAATAATGAAGCCAAAACACCACGCAGATGGACGCTGCCGACCCGTCTTGACTTTTTATGAACAGAAGTAGGTAAATGTAAACTACCAGCCAACAATGACGCAACTTTAAAACACATCAGCTAACTTGGGTGTTTTACTGCAACCAACCACCAGGGGGCGATTGAGACCTTTTGGCTTCACTCTGCTGAGCTCTCATGGTGTCCATTCTTTATACAGTCTCGAATCGATATCATAGACAGACACCACATCAACAGGACCACTGGTGAGTCGTGGCTGATTAGACTCAATCGGGAAGTGAGTGCGGGTTTCTATGTCGTCGTCCCCAAAAGTCTCCGTTTCTGTCAACAGGTTTGTAACATCATCGCCCTCGAGGGAAATTCCAAACGTCCATAACAAAGGCTACATTTAAAGCTGACTTGTGGTATCCTCCGTGGCACTGTTTGGGAGCTCACCTGGAAAAATTATACGTATAAAAAAAACAAACCTGCAGTTTTTCATTGGTTGAAGGCTTCTAGAATAAACTGTATAGATCGAGCTTTCTGTAAAATGTGAAATGAGGACCGCGCCCCCAAATATTAAAGGCCCAACTTCCCAGTTGAAATGCTGGGATATGAAAATGTGCACGTCATCAACATCCAGTCGTGGTTCCTTCTCATGCAGTTGCTGGTTGTGATGTCGGAGGCGGCTGTTTGCGCAGAACAAACCAGCGTGAATACATTCTCTTATTTGTCCTTCTGTCACGTTGGGAGCCTCCTTATCAGACATGTACACACAAATAAAACTTTTTTTTTCTTTTTCTTCCGCAGACATGGTCATATAAGTTTTTATAAAATAAATCTTATTTCCAAGTATACAATAATAAAATGATGCACTCTGCAGAAAAAAGGGTAACAGGAAACTCCATATATACACAAAGTAGAAGACTATTTTGGCAGACGAGAACATTGGACAGGTCCAGTATTGTAAACAACTCTTTACTCTCGAGGTGTTTGCTTCCTGTTGTTTCCTCACTTCACCTCTTCCATCTTTGTTTCAAGCCTCCTTCCGTCCTTTTTTTTTTCTTTTTCTTTTACATTCATAGCTCCAAAAAAAAAAATTGTGCTTTGAGAAATCTCTGACAACCTCAAGGGCTTGTTTGTTTTGTCTCTTCGGGGTCACGCTCTGGTCCACTGAGGGAGAAGTTCACTGTCTCTGAGCAGAAGGTAAAAAGTCTTAACGGTCACGCTCTCTTCGCTCTCCCTGCTCACCCGTGGAAATGAGAAACGGCTGGTCATGCAAATGAACGGATCTAATCTGAACTGTGGATGATGAGACTGCGTTTTGTGATTGGTGAGGTTAAGATTTATATTTTGAGCTATGAATTTGCATCAAATGATCAGATTCTCTACGTGTATATATATTCTGGTTAGTTGTAGCTGAATGTTAATATTTCCTATTATTATTATTATTATTATTATGTATGCACATAATGTCCAGTCAGCATCACACGGAAAGCAAATATTCCTTCAGAATAAAAGCCTGAACATGTGAAGACTTCCAGGTCCGGGCTGTTGTGTGACCTGAGCATGGGGAGGATGCATCCCTGGAACAATGGTGGCATCTTATTGATTACAAGGCAGAGGTCTGTGAGAGGCTTTTGCTGTGTTTGGGATGAGGGAATGTGATCAATGGAATGTAGGACAACACGAGTGTGTACAGCGACGAGAAAACCGTAACAGGGTTTTAGCTCAGGTGGCAGGAACAGACGAGAAAGTCTGAACATGGGCGCCAGAGCCCGAGAGAAAGACTTTAGTTCTCCTCGTCACTGAGCTCCTCCTCGGCGACGGCCTTCTCTGGAATGGCCTCCAGGCTGCGTCGGCCCTTGGACTCCGAGGAGCCGCCCACTGCGCCGCCTTTACTCAGGTTAGAAGTGAGCGCAGCGTAATGGATCTGCTTGAGGTTCTCCTGGACTTCACTCCTGGCGTGCTTCAGGAGATCCGCCTGGCCCTGAAGGGTGAAGACAAATCAAAGTGAGCAGTGGACATGAAAGCGAGGTGTAAAAAAAAATATCTTGTTAAGCTCCTTCAGACACTAACTCTGAAAGTCTAACCTTCAGTATGGTGATGTTCCAGGTGAAGCTCTCCACCGCCTTGTGCAGCTTCCTTCCCTTCAACCCTTCCTTCACGGCCAAGTCATGGAGGTTCTCGTGAAATTCCATCGCTGAGGGCAGAGGAGGGAAGAACAAGTGTGTGTCAAGATTTACAACTCGTGCTCATTTGTGAAACAGAAGATCAGCTGACGTCTGGGTGTTAAGCTTGTCAGCATGTCACAGTCTCCTCCTGCAGCGGAAAGAAAAGCCGTGTGGTTGAATACGTTACTACTGGAAGAGGCAATGTGATACCTGAAGAAGTGAAACCGTGCTGCTGATTGGAACAAACTTGTACATTAAGTATTTTGGCAGTAGGACGATCTGCCGCTCTGTTTCATAGGAAGAGTTCTGCATCTCGGGCCATTTGTGGCTGTTCGCCACTTTCTCAGCAACATCGACCATCTTTCATATACGCCCAAAGTTAATACACACTTGAACAATATCAGGAAATGAGGAGGAGATAAAAAGGGCGGGGTGTCATGTCCTGAACCAAAGTAACAACAACTTTGGTTCCTCAATGTCAGAAAAGAAACATATGTGTCAGACACAGACCACCTCGATCAATGAAGCCTCATCTTAAGACACTCAGCCTGACACACGTTGATCCGTCGGTGAATCTGTACACCCCGACCACACAGTGGTGCATTCGCTGGCACTGTCCCCGTCCTCCAGGAACGGTTTACTGAGCATGTTTGATTCAAGTTGATGTGAAAAACATATCCTGAAGTGAAATGTTCTAGCGGAGGGTGAAGAGCACTGGCACATCGCAGCAGACAGATTGAGATGTCGAGAGCAGCCAAAGGGAGGTGAGGTTCTGGTCTCTTGAATGGATGAAGTGACGAGACGGCAAAAAGGCAATCAAACTCAATGGAAGGGAAGAAAAACAAGGAGCAGAGTTGAGGCAGGGATGAGAGGGAGAAGAAAGAGTACTGTAAACCAAGAGAGAAGCAGTGTAGGCAGACAGACATCACGTTCCTTCACTGTGGATTAGCATCAAGGCATCAAACAGAGGCGGGATTTGTCTCCCGAAGAGCTTTCAACCTCCTCTCTTCCTCTCTTTTATTTATCCTTCGCATGACTGAGTCTGAGTGAGGACATGTTTAATGTCGAGTTTGCTGTACAGTCCTGCGCTGACATTGAGGCAGCAGGAAACTTCAGTCCGTGAGGTAAACACAGAGAAGAAATGGGAGACAGAGCAGATTTCCTACAGCGCACAAAAACCCGTTTACAGTTGAACACACGTCTGCACTCAAGCGCGGCCCTGGCTCCTGTTGGTGGAGCTGTTGCCATGGCAACATGACATGCACGCGGGAGAGAGATAGGAGGGGGAAAGGGAGAGAGAGACCCCCCTTCATGTCAAAACGCCATAATAGGTGTGGGTCTGGTTTATTTTAGAGCCTCTCAGCTGTGGATAGAAGTCTGCCACCAGCCCTCTGGTGTGTGAATGCAACCCTCCAGCTGACGGATTTACTGACACACTTACCATCCGTTGTTTTGTAATTACACAGCCGCTGTACTGTTGTGCACGTGAATCATGACTGTGCTACGCACGCACACGGTTGCCTAGCAACATTTAATGGAGTCAGGCAGGCAAGAAAGAGGGAAGCTCCTTTCTAAGCAAGTCAGATCTCTGTAAGGAAGCTGCAGGACGCAGATGTACCGTAAAGGCTGATGTTCTCACGTCTCGCAGCACCTAACAGATCAGCTATCCTGAATAATTCATCGGATTGATAGCTCTTTCAACAAGATATGACGATCTACTCGTATCACTTAATGCTATCAATGCAGTGTTTTATTAGATATGGCTTACTGAGGAAAATCTTCAAACACCCTGATTTAATGAAAAAGCCCCTCGACAGCTCCTACAGTTCAGATCTTCACCATGTAGAAGGATTTGACACTTAAGGTTGTTTTCACATTCATTATTGAATGTCTCAAATGTCCTTGAGGTCACTGGAAATCTGATTACAAAGAGACAGTGTGTGACAACAAATAGTTTGGCAGCCAATCCTGAGATTGGACTGTATAGTGACGTAGGAGATGTAGGTGATATTTTAAGGGTTTGAGAAGATTCTGTCCCGGCCAACGGGACAGCTAACCATCTCTACACCCTTGCAGAGGTTCTGGAGGGGTCACAGGAGTTCTTCCAGTCTACATGTGCTTCATGGACCTGGAGGAGGCTTACAATGGTGTCCCTCTGGGCGTCCTGTGGTACAGTACTGGGACCACTGTCCTTAGCTGTCCAGTCTTTGTGCTGTGTAGAAGACACATTATTGTATTCCAGTTTAATGCAAATTAGACTTTTATGGCCCAGTCAGCTTTTTTTTTTTTTTTTTAGCATATTAAGTTAAAGATGTCAATCTGTGTTGGTCTCTTTACTTTAATGCATTCACTTTTTATTTTATGCATTAATCTTATTTAATACTGTCGCTACCTGGCTCGTTGTCATGTTTCTTGTGAAGGTTTCATGTCTAGGTCATTCCAGCTCATAAGAATTTGGACTGCAGCATGTCAACAAAAAAAACAAACAACTTTAAATATGTAAATATTAATTAGGAATAATAATTCACTGCCCTCCATACTGAGGAGCAAAGCCAAAAGGAGCAAGATCTTGTTAAACAGTTTGATCCTGGGGAATCTACATTAAAAGGTAATTTTAATAAGGTGACCTCTGTGAAATGTCGCTGCAGCTTTGTACTTGTGCACTTGGCCTTTGAAGAATATCTTCCGCGCTGGTCCTGTCAGTCTGCAGTGAGCTCAGCCGTCCAGCTGCTCTGAATGCTAATTGGAACCTGAGTGAGTGTCGGTTGAGGGAAGTGACACCCGTGTTTGAGCTGCACACACCTGACGCTGTTCTCTGACACTGCTGAGGGAGAGACGAGCAGGTCCTGTCTTGAGACGTATCGATTGATTCACAACTTTAATAGCAGCCAGAACATTCCACTTGTAAAAAAAAGGGGGAATTTGGGTTTGTACTGACCCAGTTTCTCCACAATAGACAAGAACACTAAACCAGGCTGTGTGCACATATTGGAAGATGAAGATGAGATACACACACACACACAACTGGAATGAATTGACGTGAGGTCAGGATGGAAAATAAATCTGCTTTCCATCTGTTATCTAGTTATAATTGTCAGCTGTGGTTTAGATAATCCTATATAATGGCGCTCGGAGACTAGATTCAATGGAAGCTCTTAAGGCGGGTGTTGCTGTACTTGTGTGTCTGCACTGTGTGTTACTGGACCATTGTTGCTGTAGAAAAAGGAATGATTCACTCTGACAAGGCATTCGTCAGTTAGGGCTGGCACACACTGTAGAGCTCAAACAATAGTAACATCAGATCCTGTTGTTCTACTAATGTAACGGAATGTTATTGTCCTGCTAGAGAGTGAAATGACGTTTTGTAAAGACATGTACGAAGTGAGACGTAGATGCATCTTAATTGCTCTGAATTATTGACAGAAGAATCATTGTAGGTCCCAAGAAAGCTTGAATAGAAACAATGTGTTGGACGGCTGTATGGATGAGCAGAGGCTACACATCCATTCCACACAGGAGATATATTTAAGTATGTTGCACATGGCACAACTGACTCTGAACCAAAGAGAAAACAGCCAAAATAACTGCTGTACAGGTCTGAGCAGGGACTTCTTGGATCTTTCCGCTGCCTGTAAGTTCATCTCAATCCCCGAATAACCTGGGCTGGTAGGCGGTCAACTCAAAATTCAAAGTAAAAAAAAACACCATGAAGCGTTTGATTCATTTTTTGCACACTTCTCCTCTCTGATGTGCCGGGACGATAGACAATGAATATTTTATAACATCATCCATCTGGAAACCAATAAAGCCTCGGTAATGATGGTCCGTATTTCCTCCCTTCCACTCTCATGTTAGTGCTTCCAGCGGGCTTACTCAGTAATAAATGAACCTTCTATGCTACTTAGATGGAACTCATTAAGAAAAAAAAGGGACGCATTACGAAGAGCATTACTGTCAAATTGTAATTTCTTCTCATTAGCAAGTTTTAGACTTTTTTTGGTTGTTGGTCTTAATAAGGAGGAATTGTGGTATGATAAAGACCCGACCTCGGAGGAAGAAGATGAGCACTGATAACACTGACCGGAGGAAGAGAAATGGCATTCAACCCCAACACAGAGTCTGTCTGGGTCCAGTATATGTCTGGGATGGGAACCGAGGCTCAGAATCCCTTTCAAATAGAATTATTCTATGCAAGCAGGTTCTTCTGTCAGTTTTCAAAGACCTCAAGCAAAAGAAAAACAAGGATTCCCGGCAGACAGGAAGAAACGAGTAAAGAAGACAACAGTGCTTCTTGTGATGTCTCTTAAATGATCGATGAAAGTAAGGATGAAAACAACAACAACAACACGCTGAAAGATCTTTCAACACAACATGTGCTTAAGTCAAATGTGCTTGAGTCTTTAAACACGAGTGCGACTGCGGACCAGCCTGGGAGCGTGTTCCATTATACTATGTCCTTATTAAAACTTCACAGGCAGGTTTAGCAGATATTCTATTTGACTTAGTAAAAATGAAAGTGACTGCTGTGCTAATACCTTCACGCTCTTCTTTTCCCCATAGTAACCAATAAGGGAACTGATAAGAAATCGATACTGGCAATGAAGTGGAATCAATACCTTAGTCTGTGTGTTGAGCTGCCAGTCTACCTTAAACCTCTGAGTAAAGCTGGATGTATTATCGTCCTCTGAGAACATAAGATCATCACGTTACAGGCGGACTGGATAAACACATTAGAAATATGAGGGACTGAATGGTACGGAGGGTCTGGTCGAGGTGCCATCTGGTAGCTATAACGTCGTGTTGCCTGCGCTCCCAGTGGGGACTCCACCTACTCATCTCCCTCTGAACCTTAAACCAAACCTTGTAATTAGAATACAGCACGTAGTGAATTAAACACCTCTGTCTGATCCGCAGCTTTTCAAAAGGAAAAAACGGTGACTGCATCCCATTCACGAACATGAATCACATGCTAATTCCACTTATGCAAATATGTATAATCAGCTCCACCTAATTTCATATTGGGTAATATGTGTTCAGAGAGGATGGAGTTGCAGGGAAACGAGCATAAGATGATGTTTTGGGGTTTTGACGATGCCGTCAGGAAATACAATCTTTTGTTTCCTTCGTCACCTGACTGACTCTTACCTGCTTTCTGGGTTTGCAGGATTCTCTCATACACCCCTTCAGAGTTCTCTAGCAGGGTCTTGCTGGTCTGGAGCACCTGAAAGGAGACAAACACAATGCACATATGAGCCTCTGGATTTCCACGTAGACCAGTATCCCATATTAAAGTTGCCTCTCCGTCTGGAGGCTGGGTGTCTCTATCCAGGGAGGGCTCAGACAAACAAGCTGTTATTACAGGCACGTCTGCGGGCGGGGCTGCTGAATTGCATTTTTTTGAAAGCCAAATTAGAGGGAAGGAGACACAAGCAATTTGGGGATTCTATTAAAAGCTGCATTTTGTTCTCCAGGTAGTACTAGCACCTTATCCTTAGGGGGAATATATAGATGTAATCACAATGTTGGGTGTTACGAGCATCTTTATAAAAAAAGATATAGTTAATCAAGGTCCTTTCATTACCAAGAGAGTAGAACGTAAACATTAAGATTCCTTCAGAAGCGCAGCATAGTTTTATCTGTGAAATTACAGCAGTGAAAGATGCTAAGCTTAGCTCCTCTGGTGTTATGCTCAGCCGTAATTGAGGGCACAAACTCTGCTGACCTGCAGACTGTTAAAACTCTCATGGTGGCTCTTTACAGACTCGCAGGCTCGGGGAAATACATTTACATATTAAATGCCAACTCTCCACCCTCCCCACACCACTGCGAAATAAAAACAGCCTTTGGTTTCCTAACACAATGCCGGCGGCACAGAGCTGCTTCAGGAGCATAATGACGCACGTGCGCGCCGTCGTGGATGAAGCTTGATAAACATTAAGTGATCAAGGGTTCCTGCAAGACCATCTGGATCTTTGTCTTCTATTATCTTGCTAATGACCTCACAGGGACATCGTTTTTTTATCGTGTAACCTCAAAAAAAGGGGCTCTGCTTTGATTTCAATTAGTACGTGTTGGGCATAGACCTTTGCTGTAATTGAGTTTTACATTCACATGTACACTCCCTGTGTGATTTAAGTGCACATCAAGGTTGTGACATGAAAGCCAGGCTGCCGAGATAGAAGAGAAGGACGGGGAAAAAATATTTTTTTACTCAAGCACAGGATAAGAAAGACTGTGAAACATCGTCTGCCGGTGACATCGACCTCAGGAGCCTGCCGACTGTGTGTCTGGGCAGTGAGGATACAAAGAGAGGGAGTGTGAGCAGAGAGGGAAACATTAAGAATTTAAACTTCTCAAAAATACATGCAGGTATTAGTGGCTCATGAACAGTAACCATTTTATTTTGGGTATGTCATTTTCAGCCTTTTGAGTGTTTCCTGTTTCTAGCATGCTCACACAGTGCCCAGCCCCGGATACACTGAGGGAAGGACACGTATAATTTCAGAAACACATCCATTAAATCAGCATGTTGGTAGAAGTCATCATGACTAAGTGATTGTGGCTGTCACTCCGCAGTTGCCGCACTTGGAGGTGTCTCACACACTGTGATTACTTCCATGATGGCTGAAGAAATTACTGTCTTCTGGCGTCAGATGCTCCATCTTAAATGGTTTGTTTACATCTATTACTGGCGTCATTTAAAGAAAGACAAACGGTCACGCGATTTAACAATGGAATGAAACAATCCTGCAAACGAGTTCATCTACATTTTAAGCAGCCATACACACACTGCTATGGTGTGTCTGTATGTATGTTCACTACAGATGTTTAAAAATACACACCTAAACTTCCCCTTCGGGATTTATAAAGTAATCTGGAAAAATCTGGAAAAAAATTTAAGTGAAATAATTGATGCCGAGTGTCAAATAAACAACGGCTAAAATAAAGGCTTTTAAGGTCCCTTGGTTCCATAATCATCTCCATCTGCAGCCGATGAGTGCAAGTCATCTGTTGTGAATAAAAGCAGAAATCAGGCCACATTATCTAAGACCACAAGCTGGCATCACGATGCCTCTCCGCCTTTTTTTCCCTCACACAAATGGACGGGGATTGAGACCCAGATTCTATTTGTGCCAATTAGGCAGCGGAAGCCTGCTTACTCCCAGCGGTGGATTTTTTGACACAGCGCCTGAATTGTGTAATTGTACTGTCCCATACATTATTTACCACTATTTATGTTTCGCCTCTCCTGGTTTCATATATAGGCCGCCTGTACTTGTCAGCTCCTCTCTGCCTGCATCGTCCTTCTCCCCCCGTCTCCTCTGGCTGCTGATCAAGGCCTGCAGCTTCACAACACATAAGCCCCCGGCTCTTAATTTATTTGATTCTGGTCCCCAAACAACCGTCACTTGCTCCTTTCTTCCCTCCGACTCAATTTCTCAGGCACTGTTTTTCATCAGGACCAATTACCTAGCCCTCCACTCCAAGTCTGAGTGCAGAAGAGGGGTCACCCTAATCAGGCTTTGTTTTCAGCTTCATCCCCTTTTCATACGCTCATATTTGAGTCCCAAGGGATGATGTTTGCCATAAAAAAGAATCCCACTTGGATGTAGATATCACTTAATTGTGTTTGCTGAACAAATGCTAGTCAATGCAGCGTGCTCTGGGGTTATTTACAAACTGGAGAACAGCTGGAGTTCAGGGTTTAAATGGTTTAACAAAATATCCACCGTTCTCCCTCCGTAATTAGGCCTCCGGTATAGCACAGGTCTGGTTACCTGTGCTTATTGTTTTTCTTTTCAACACACTGGTAATAGTGCTCATTGTGATAAATCCAGTTGCAAATGAGCTGTCAGTATAAAAAAACAAAGTAATTAGCCTAATTAACATTAGAATGTTTTGCACGTGCATAACACAGGTTCTCATCAGTGGTATAAACAACACTTTCCTAAGGTAACGGGACTCTAGGTTGTCACTGTAGTGTGTGTGTGTGTGTGTGTGTGTGTGTGTGTGTGTGTGTGTGTGTGTGTGTGTGTGTGTGTGTGTGTGTGTGTGTGTGTGTGTGTGTGCGTGTGTGCGCATCTGGTGTGTCTTGCAAAAGGCCCTCGTGCCTGATTTCAAAGGCTTCATTAAAAGCAGTGAAAGGCTTGATCTGCAGTTTGGGTTGATGTACTGAGCATGTGTGTGTTTGTAACAGATTTT
>CAAKHC010019764.1:7652-27637 GCA_901007825.1 Macroramphosus scolopax | reverse complement strand
ACTAAACTTGCAATTCTTGAGGAAACAACGTCATACAATGATATAGTAGACGGTCTGCATGACTTTGCTTTTGTGTGTGTGTGTGTGTGTGTGTGTGTGTGTGTGTGTGTGTGTGTGTGTGTGTGTGTGTGTGTGTGTGTGTGTGTGTGAGCACCTGCAGCCTCTCCAGGTGCTGTGATGCCTTTCACAGTTGAGTTTCCCCATTTTCATTCATCACATTTTCTAACTTTTAACATTTAGAAAAAAACGATTTCTGCAATTTGTGGATAGAATTGCCAATCATAGGAGATGAGAATTGCAATGCTCGGGGTTGATAGATTTTTTTTTCCACCCATCCCCACTGACGACCGGATGTCCACGTGTTCTCTTCACATCAGTTCGCAGGAGGTTTCTGCCTGAGAGAACGGTGGGAAGTCAGCTTGCTCATAATGTGCCAAGAATCTATGAAAGAGAATCAGATGTGTTGTAGGTAACTGGTTGTCTAGGAAAAGCTTCCGCGGCATGTTGCATAATTTGTGAACATTGATTTTATTACTTAACAGAGCTGCAGCCCCATTACCTAACCAACTCGGTTTGTCCCCATTAAGTCCAGCAAAGCCAAGGTATTGATCTGATAGGAGGCCACACTATTCAGCTTGGTTAAGTCTCTTTCCCCTTTGATGTTCCTCTATTCATCCATCTGTACAGATAAATGAATAGACAGGCAAGTACTCCTCTGTTTACAATATATGTATTGTGAAATTAAATGCAGTTCTATTTGTGCTGTATATGGACGATGAGGGCGGACACGTATGGAGGAGAAATAACACATTATTCCCACAAAATCAGACATGTGATGTCGAGTATCTCTTGTGTTCTCGGAGTTCTATCCTTTATATTGATTGAGTGTCACATATTAAGTTTACATGTTTTTTTACTATTTAAAATAGAGAAGATGTCGATTGAGAAGGAGTAGCAGAAGAAGAAGAATTCATATTGGTACCAGCATATATGGAAATTGGAAAATGAACAAGGTAGACTGGTCCATCTCTAATTACAACCATGCACATCAGAGGAGCCCACAGAACTGTGTCCTCGGGCAGTAAACCATCCAGGCTGTGACCATTTCTGGTCTGCATGCGCAAATATACAGCCCCAGCTGCCCTCACAAATACAATCGAATTCTGTGGTAGACACAGTAAGTGAAGTTAACATCTAATTCCAGCTATTATAGCCAAACAAAGGGTTTGAAGGACTCTTTCTCAATACTACTCACCATGTCATAGGTGGTGACAACTTTCTTCAGGACCTCCGGCAGCAGGCCTTGGGGCTCCAAGGTGGGATACTGGTCAGTGAGGTTGAACAACAGCAGTGGGCTGCTTTCAGGTCCAGTCAGTCGAGGGGAAAGGGCCAGAATGCACTGCTTCAGGTTAGCCACCGCCGAAAGGCCACACAGCTCTTTAAAGGACACTATGGCATTCTGCAGAGAGAGAGAGGGGAAAGGAACCGAGACTGGGTCTGTAAGTAGTTGTATGGGTTTACAAAATACAACCTTTGATTCCAACACAACACTGAACAGTAACGAGTCAGAGGAAGAGTGTGGAAACAAAATAAAGACATGCGAATACTTGAATTTTGGCACTAGTTAGCTATGCTTAATCACAACAATCTCTTTGGAAGTAGACCAGCAGCAGGTGAATAGCACACACATAAGCACATTCCAACCTTCTTGTGAAAGGCCAATTTTAAACCCTACATAAGCAACCGGTGACAGAAGCCCAGTGGCTTGTTACCACAGGATGGCTACAATATAAACAGGGAAACCAAAATAAATCACTGTACAGCGTCTTAAGAATCACAACATGACACCAACCACTGTTGTGGCGACGCTCATTATCAAGTGAGAAAAACAAAAAATTGAGGTTGACAATGTTTACTTTTGGTTTGGGACTTGTTGAAATAGTAAGTGCTTGAATTAAACCATGTTAGCAGCTTGTTAAATGTCACTGTAGCAGAAAGACAAGAACAATCTTACAATTCCAGAACAATGATTACAATGATCACAAACACCCGTTGGACACTGGAGAATCAAATAATGGAGCTTAAATTCTTACCTGCATGTTTTCTCTGAAGTCTGTTGCCTCTCTCAACGGCAGCATGGCTGTTTTGAAGACATCATCGACTGCCTTGATCAATAGCACTCTCATGCTGGCATACTCTCTGCTCCTCTTGCCCTTCCGTACAGACAGACCCCTTTTGTGTGGTTTGCCACCTCCTCTTCGATTGGTTATGGCCACGTGAACAAACAACAATGTGTGGGGAAGAACCTCCCCGGTGAGAGATTGTAGCGGTATGTGGCGGAAGCCTGGCTGGAGACACTCAAAGGGGATTGTGTACTGGCCGATAAATTCATCACCGATGTAGTCGTCATCGAGCACTACGAAGCGCACCATTGCAAGCTCTGGGAGATTTATCTGAAACTCAAAGCTCTCATCAAACAGAGGGTTGTCCCCATTCTGATTTACCGTTTTAGTCCTTTGCTCCGCACAGTCAGCAGGAATACCATGGATTTCCACATATACATAGGGATCTACTACGTCTCCTTTGGCACCTGACCCTTTGGGTTTGGGGAAGTTTTGTCCGCTAATGATCTTGATGTGCAAGAGCTGCGGAGAAACACCTGGCACTGAGTCTTTAGTGTTAGCACTAAAATAGGAAACGTGCTCCCTCATGATAGCTGGACGAAGTACATAACCACAGTTCCCATTCTGACGGAACCAACCGATGTTTAAATCCATCATCAGGCCAGGAGTCTGGTAGTTCATTGCCACAATCTGGCAACCGCACTTCCAGAAGTCTTGTGGGTTCATGTTGCTGGAGTCAATCCGCATCGGGCTAGGGTAAACCCGTGCTAGATACTTCTTGTTATAGTTGACAAAGTCCCCCGGTAAGTCACTGGCGCAGCGACTAGCAAAGACCTCGTTGAAAGAGCAGAGCTCCCAGTGCTTCTGGCTCTGGAAAGACGTTGGGAAGTCTTTGAACTCCACTGATTTACACAATGTTATGAGATCAGAGAGATCCTTTGACAGCTGGAATTTCTTGGCTATTATTGTCTGTTGTTCAGCAGACTCGATGCTCATTCTTTGAGACATCTCTGCCCCCTCATCCTCATCTGTCACCTCACCTTCTGAAGCAGTGCAATTGGTGCTCAGCTTCTTTCCTTTCAGCAGGATCTTTCCCTTCAGTTCCAAGGGAGAGGGGAGGTAGCAGTCCTCGGGCTTAGGAGGATCTAGATTGATCTTATCTCCGAGAATCTTCTTGAGGTGTTGAAACATGACTCTCTGCTGCTTTAAAGAGCAATGGTTTTCTAAACACAGTATCAGTGGAAAATCAGAGGCAACAAAGGCGTATTTGTTGATGACGTCAATAACACTGCGGAAAACAATTTGCGAGGTCATTGTGTGACCGGTGTAAATAACAGGTTCGTTATCGGGTCCGTCCCATACATCCAGCTCTACACTGCGACAGCCCATCTTGAGGGCACGGATGTATCCCGTCACATCAGAAGGACCTCGGAACTGATCTTCTATAAGGTACGTGTTGTGGGATGCATTGATGTAATAGTGGGACAAAGGCTGGTTCATGTCTTGGCATACTGTTTTGTGTTCAGGGTCAAATATGTGGCACTCTGGAGACATAAGATAGTTAGTGAACCCATCGAGAGAAAGGCAACCTTTGAGCCGACCGTCTTTAGATGGTTCATACTTCTGAATGACCTCTAAGCTGGTGTCTTCACTGACTTGTGCCATACCCTGCTCTGCCTCCAGAAATATCATCAAGTCCTTAGTATCCAGAAATTCTTTGTTGCTGGAGAACTGAACAAAGAGAAAATAAATCTCTGGTCTGGTGCAAAGATCATGAAAGACCTCAATGAACTCCTCCTTTGTCACATGAGAACCTACTTTGTCTTTAGCTTTGTGAAGCTCCTTGAACTTCAGTTCTATCTTCACATTTTTCAGTCCCGGGTTCAACTTTTTGACAAGCTGCACACCGGCACAAATTGTTATTAGTCTACTGTTGCTACTGTCTGCTTCATCAAAAAGTTCCCCAAGCCAGGATGAACGCATGTTGTTCTGACTGCTCTCGATCATATTCAAGGTGTGTTTCCCGTAGGAGATCAGGTACCTCAGCCCTGTTACCCATATGTTTGCTACATCTCCAGTGTTTGCCACCAAGTCCAGAGACTCATAGTTTTCTCCAAAGATGATCGAGAAAGCGCAATCCTCTGATATCTGATCATAGGTTCCATTAGTTCTAAAAGTGTCTGTATTTTTCCCCGTCCGAACCTCCTTGATGGATTTCACATCAATTTTGGCCTTTTCGGATTCCTTCTTTGAAGGCTCCCATCGTAAGGACTGCATGTCGGCATCCAGGAGAAAGTAGCGGTGGTAAATGCGAGAATTGGACCGCACTTTCTTCAGCTCAGAGCCGTCCACCATGGCGCTGATGCAGTCACTTGCACTGCTGATCTTCTTCTCGGTGGGCATGCTGCTGAAGGACACCGTCTTCTTTCTTTCTTTACGCTGCCTTGAGCCATCCTGCAAAGTGAAAGATAAACATAAATATAAGACCATCATGAATAATTATTAGAACATTGATGCATCAATCAATAATAAGCTTCATCATAAACGCTGAAAGAAACCCTTGAAGCTACATTATTAAATGGTTCCTTTAAGGAGGAACGCAGTGTTTCAAACAGTTGCCAATCGCTTAAGGCTGAAAACCTGTTTTGCTGTAATAACAATAACAGCAATAACATGTTTCATGTATTTACTGCAGTTTGTCTTCAGATTTATGGCAACTTAATTCATGAACTAACCTCCTGCCTGCTGCCTGCTTACCACAGCAAGTCTTTAAACCAACCGTCTGCACAAATGGAATAAAATCTGAATACAGGAGTTCCCCTTTCCTTCCCTGTCAGAAAAAAAAAGGTCTATTTCACTCCGGCATGTTTAGTCAGTCGTATGAAAATCAATACCTAACAAAACAATACAACAGAGCAACAATAAGGATGTCTGCTCTGAAACCGTTGCCATATTTTGTCCTTCCTTCCTTCCTCCCCTTTTGTTCCCTTGAACATTTAACTGAGCAGAATCACAGCAGTGACTTTGCTGGTTGACTTGAGGTACCTGTCACTGTACGTTAAGAAGAAGCAACAGGGAAATGTCCCTCAGGAGAATATCGCCCACACAAACGCAGTCATCTACAGCAGACACATTTTTGACATTTTCCGTGAACCTGCCTCTTTCCACTGCAGCAAGTTCCTTCAGCACAAAGGCAGTTTTATATCTCGGATTAGTTTTAGCACAGTCCAAACTGTTGTTAATCATCATGCAGCATATTGTTGGTACGACTCTGTACAAAACAACACATCCTTGTTTTTGTGAATGAAGAATTGCTGACAGGGCAGTCCAGCAGAAAGGTAATTTTAATTCTCCTTTGGGTTTTATTGAAATGAAATCATCACAGCCTCAAATAACCTGATGTCATCCTTGAAGACGTTTGCTCATCTCTCACATTTTGTCTCCTGCGTATTGTCTTCCCCGCGGCCTCGCCACACAACCACCAGCAACTGCGTTCAGATATACGCTGGGACTTGCTCTGCTGCGTTACATCATATATAAATGTACTTGTTTGCTCTTGCACAAGATGTGGAAAAGGAGAGCAAAAGAGGCTGACTACAATGCAGCCTGCATCAGAGTCTGATGGAATAATAGATGCCATGCGATAACAAAGCTAAATGATATATGGAGGGGGGGCAGCAGGCAAGGAAGCACGAACACAGTTCTTCCAAACATGATAAACACTACAGATGGTTGATCCATGAAAGCCTGTCAGACGGCAGTGCTGAAATTATGAAATAATAATTAATCATAAAGGGCATCTGTGTGTTGGAGTGTTGAAATGTACACAAACTGGCACATTTGCTCCGGCTGGTAGAACATTTCATCTCTGAAACACGAACGGACCACGTCAAGTCACATTCTGTTGCACAGTCTGCTGCTTAATGAGAGTTTGTATTATATATATAAAAAAAAAGGGTAGCTTAAAAGCTAAATGCATGACTGCGGCTAATCCTTATGATCTGGGAAAGAATGTGAACTTGAACATGCTAACCTTGAGTTACGGTAACAGCTTACAAATGGTATGCGTCTAGTTCCTGCTTGCTATTCCTATCCTAAAACAATTCACCTCTGGTGCACATCAGACAGTCCGAGGTGTTTTCTATTTGTTGTACATACGGTTTTATATGTCCTTAAAAGGTTCTTAGAGCAAGTGAGATCCCATGCGGGTGTTTATTGAGGTGTATCAGATAATATCTTTATAGGGCGACATGTTCCAGAAACTTATCAGTTTATCTCTTTTTATTGATGTTCAACAATGATTAAGGTATTTGCTCACAATGCCGTCACACAAGGAATCTTTCAAAATGAGCTTCAAAATTGGCAACAGGTTCGGTCTATGTCAGCAAGGTTGATTCTTATCATAGCACGAGTCAACGTGTTATTTGTGTTTGAAGACCAACAAGTCATTTAAGAGATAGACATGTAAAACATGCCACTGTGCAAACACTTTGAAACCACAGTGCAACTGCTTCTTTCCGGTCAGGTGAATCCAGGTGACGTTTTTCTTCAGTTGAGTATCTGTCGTTTATCTAAGCTCATAACCTACATGTTCTTTTTTTTATTTTTGTTTTGTTCAGAGAGGGAAAACCCCCCTGGTACATCTTAGAAGGCAAGCCAGTAAAAACAAAAGGATATTAGATGTTTCCATGCGTGTTTCAAACTACAGTGACGATAACAAGGCTAATCCCATCAGGCTCACCCTGCCGGGGGAAAATTATTTTTTCTGCTTTTAACATACCGTTACAGTATATGCTCGTTGTGTGTGCGAGCGAGTGTGTGAGACGTTGAGAGTGAGTCAGCGAGAGAGAGAGAGACGCACACAGGAAGGGACCATGAGAATGCAAGATAGAATGAATACGATCCAACTGCTCACAGATCCCATAGGAATGTGAATCCCCCTGATGGACCGAATCCAACATTTTTTTTCTGGCTCAGTGAGCATTGAATTGTCTGTACAGCTGAGGACATCACCGGGGACCTATTACTCTCTGCTACACTGTTCTACTTCCATCCTCAATAAGAAGTGTCACCTATTGCACCATAAATCTCCCCTCAGCCCCAAACCAGGATCATTCTGCCGCTGCTGATGTCAGACTCATCCACCAAAAAACACAGGAGAGGGTGATAGAAACGAGGGAAAGAGAGAGAAGTGGAAAATGGCGGCGTCTGTTCGGGGGTTTTAGACGAGCTTCATAGAGAATGATAGAGTGATTTAGAGACCTACTTCCGATGAAATTCAAATGCAACGTGCCGAGTTTTAAGTTTCAAAATTGCATTAAAAACAGCAGAGGTCGCAATGGGAAGTGTCAAGCGGCACATTCACACTCACTCATACGCTGATGACACGGCGTCAGGAGCAGTGAGGGGTTCAGTGTCTTGCTCAAGGACACAGTCTCTGCATGAGCCTGGGATTAAAACCAGTGACCTTCCTATAACCAGACAACCTCCTGAGCCATGCGCCCCCCTTCCAAAAAACATTATAAAACCATACATTGGTTATTATCCAGACGTCTGTGTGATGCAGGCTTATTCTGACTGAACGATATTATGCAATATGTTTATTCCCATGGACAAACTTGCCTTGGTCTCACAGCTCTGTTGATCCACCATAATTAATACCATATTGTTTTCCCTTTTAACAGGGTGATATCACAAGCCGAGTTTGTTTTCTTCTCCTACCAGAGCTGCGAAAAACAAGTTATTTACCAAGCAATTGAAAGTTCCTCTTTGTAAAAGAGGACTGAGGTGACATTAGGATGGGATTATTATTCTCATTATTTCTCCTGCCATCAGCCACCCACATACAGTGTGGGGACAATTTACAAGTGAAGATGGTTGAAAATGGATTAGTGAGAAAGTTCAGCCGCCGATCAGGCTACGTTAAAGTGCTTCTGTTGCATATAGTCACCAGGTAATGCCTGGAGGCTTGATTTTCCACTTTTAACCAATTCTACAAACATGGGCGACCAAAACAATGTGAGCGATTTAATTTCAAATTTGTACTATTTATTCAAAAGAATGCATGCACCAGATGATTCAGTCAACTTTCAGATCCACACACTCTGCATTTATAAATCAGACTGGCAATGCCAAGGACTTGTAATCTCAGATGTAACTGAACCCATGATGCAACTATGAAATTAAAAGATCTGCAAAGCTTTTACTTTTTCAACTAGAGAGCAATCATCACATCAGCACTCTGGAACAAGTTTTGGGAGTTGAATATAATTGAATCGAAAGCGGAAATTACTATTCAAATGTGTATTTTAGATTTGTTTTATAACTATAACGGCTTTAATCTTGTCTGATGATGAACACTCAGCACTGCTTACTATTTAAGAAGCAATGTGAGGAATGTTTTTTGGATTTCCGTAGTTATGTTATTATATCATGTAGCTATGCCCTCTGGGAGAAAGAAGGTGTAGAGACTGTTTAAGTAAATATCAGGCAAATGACAGGCTTAAAGCAGTCAAATAATGAAAAAAAGAAGACGTTTCTAATTTAAATGTGATTACAGAGTAGCATTGACAGCACTGTTCTGGACGCTCAACGAGGCAGATCGTTAAGCGTCGACTATTACAGCTATCACTATGAGAATGTGGTTTGAGTCGTCTCGACCGCATCTTCCTGCCACTTCACAGAAGCAGTTTAACAAGAATGAATTCAGGCTCTGACTGACACCACGAAACACTGCACCTTGTTAACATCGGTCCAACCCCTCACAGCCAACAACCTCAGTCATTTGAATTTTTTATTTTTTTTTTATTTAATAGCATTCGGGTTAAAAGAAATACTAAATAAGTAACATTTAATATACAGAACAAAGGTACAGATCGACCACTCCCCATTGACAAGCGCGTGGAGAGAATAATTCAGACCTGCTTTTACTTTCTATGTCAATACCACGTGAAGATGATATCGTTCTGATGGCTGAACACGCGCCCTGCTGGCACTCGAGACTGGAATTATCACAACACCTCAGCCAGCAAGCGCTCGCTGAAGCATCACTTCAGTCCGTTCATCCAACGCATGGAAAGGCGATGCCTAGTCAGAGCCCTCGGCATCTGATACTGACCAACAAGGTTTTCTGTCTTTATTGAGACACAGTGAGCTGTCAATTATTTCCAATGTATACAACGATGCACACCTTTTGAACATGGGCGTGGCTGTTCAGGGTAAACTAGCATCGTCCTTCTGTCATATCCGTTAAATGATGGACAGCCTTCAGATTTTTTTACTCGTCGTTTAAAAAATCCATAGAGGACAGAAAATATTCGAATAACGCAACCTCTGGTGCCTACTTGTTTTGCTTTGATTTATTTGGTGTATTTATTTCACTAACCATTGTTGTGACTTATGGAGAATCGATTCTGAACCCAAAAGGTCGGTAAGCGTACCTAAAGCAAACGTAACATGAGATCCTGTTCGGCTCAAAGTTATGCTGTGAGCTGTGACTCACTGGATGATGCAAAAGGCAAAAGCCAAGAAGTTCAACAATTTCAGGCTCATTGTGCATTTTCCTATTTTCCTATGCCCTAATCATGATATGGAACTTAATGCAATTAGGTCATTGAGCATTTTGGAATAATTCTTCTGTCTGCATGGATGCTCTTGCACTGAACCACAATGTGGAAGCTTCTGGACCAGTTCACTAAAACGGGCCGGGGAGCTGCAGTAAGGGTTTTTTTAAAACTAACAAGGTTTTGAGTTTAATCAATATCATCTTTAAAAAAAAAAAAGTGATTTATCTTACTTACATAAGGTTAGATCTCATTCTCTCTTTCTCTCGCTGTCTCTCAACAGAGCCTATCGCTCATACCAGTGGACAGTACACTGAAATAAATTGCCTTCAAATGGCCTGGGAACTAAGACAGGTCCCTGTGAGAGGGCAGTGAGAGATTACTTTACGCGGCAGAAATGTCAATATTAACCCATCGATCCACAGGCAGAGGGCAGGTCAAAAGAAAGAACCCACAATGTACCAGTAATGTGTTCCCTGTAAAAAAAAAAGAAAGAATAGCTTGATATTTGTTGCTAATTTGACTACAGTGATGTTTGTGGTGCAGCTCCTGAAGCAGTGTATTTAAAATAGCACACGCACTCTACACACATTGAAATAAATATTAATGAGAAAAGATAAATAAAAAAAAAGAGGTAGCAAAAATATAAATATTCTCTTCAACAAAATCCTAATTAAATAATAAAAATACTACTGCGCTTTATTTACAAATATTTAGCTTGTCTCGCTCTCTCCTACGACTGCCTCCTTTTCACGGACACAAAGTAATTAATTATATAACTATGTCTACAAAATATACTCGAATCTGATTCTTTTTATTAGGGGAAACACAAATCATGTCATGGAAACAGATATTTCTTCTACCAGTATTCCTGAAAACAGGAAGCTCCATGATCTATAGATCTGTGCGTTGATCCATTGTGGTGTTGAAAAGCGACTTATTGCCCCGTCTTTCACTCAGGGAAACTCTGGCATCGAGGAGGAGGAGATTCAAAATACATTTACAAGATCCAAAATATGAGGATAAATACTCACAAGCGAAACTATGTTGAAATACAAACAAGTCAGGTGTCATTCCATCTAACTGAAAGTATACAATAATCTCACCCTCAGAGAGCATAGGACCACCAAATCTACACATCGTAATATAGCCAACAGGACACCCCAGGTTAAAAGCCTACAGATGCCTGTAAACAGCCTGTTTTTAGTTAAACTCAACTTGGGTGTGACCTTCCCCCACCTTTTTGCATGCAGGTTTAAACTGATTCCAATAGAAACACAAACTAATAAAACAAGATGTTGTTGTAGGCGACTATTACAATCATCATATAGCTGGGGTTGTATTCATCAAAGGTTTAAATGCAGCAGTTATAGGGTATTTTTGGGACAACTTCAAAATGAAGAAATGTATTGTGATATAAACAGACAGTATTGGATTTATATACGTCATATTGCCTAACCATAGTCTGAATGTTTCAATGCACAACAGCCATTTTTCACACACTTCCTTTCAATGCTGGACTGGAGTCAGAGACTGACCTCTAATTACACTATGACACAGACTAGTAAAAACACAGACAAACAATTCAGGGCTGACAATACTTGGAAATTTCAATTTTGATGTTTTATGCAGAAGGAAATGCATTCCAACACTTTGGTTGGTCCTCAAGAATCCTCAGAGAAAAAAAAAAGTTCCCTTAAACTACTGCAACCATCAGCATTATCAGTGAAATGCATGGAACTACAAGGCAGATGGGAGTCTTTGCATTCTTACTGTGAGAGCAGGGTGACAGTTGTCTCATTTGAATGGCTTCAACACAAGTCAAACACACCGTCTGTCTGCTGTCTCAAACAAACAAACATCAGACTCTGCAATCTAGAAAAAGTGTTACTCAACTACTTCAACACACTAGCTCATGGATTGTCTAACTAACTGGTCTTAGGGGAATTAAATCTTCGCTGACCACAGATTTACTGACCTCTAAATGCCAAATAAACAAATAACATAAATCTGACTTCCCTTTGACGATTCATTGTGTCCAAGCTAATGTGATTTAGGCACAAAGTCCAGCCAATGTCAATGGTAATGAATCATTCAGTAAAGTTTCAGCTACCCGCAAATGTGTCCCTTTACAATTCTTATGACCGGCATTATGAGTAAGACTTTACAGATCTACATTACCAAGTTGTTGCCATTAGCTACAGAAAATGCCTTGCTGTGTTTCAACAAACTGAAGATTGATGCAATGTGAGGAAGTGCCTGAGGCAATACTCCAAGGAAAAGCTATGAAACGGTCAAAATCTCAATTGCTCTTCATGAAACAGTTGAACATTAAGTGTTTAAGTTATGTTTGTTATTGTCATACCCCTCTGTGAAACGTGTGCATGTTGGCAACATGAGGAGGTCGAGAGACGCATACTTCACTCAAGAGCCCTAATCCTAAACAATGACAAATATAATCCATAATACAGGCTAAAGGCAACATAGTTGCTCGAGCCAAAGCTAGGAATGAGACCTCAGACAAATTGACAAATTGAAGATGTGTGAAAGAATGCACAAGTTAATAGGCTTATCAATATCACTGCCCCATCATTAGGGCACAAGAACATCGGACTATACTCCCAACTGTGTGGAATGAGTTGCCTAGATACGTTCTTATGGCACGTAAGTCAATGTTAGCTTGGTAAACATTACGGGAGCTAGTTAAGAGAATAATTTCAAAAACCGGTAAGTACGCTTACATGCAAATCTTACACGCTCAACAAGTACAAGTCTTTGTGTTCTAATCAGTCTCTGTTTCAGGGTTGAATCACTACACAAAGACATATAGAACAATGCATGCTTATGCAAAGGTTGGAGGCGCTATTACACGTTTTGATCTCTTATCTTGATCATAACGTGCTCCGGAGCAGGTTAGGTCTGCAGCATACGTTACCATGGCGATGCATCCTGCAGAATAATGAAACCACTTTTGTGAGGTATTAAACCCGGTGTTACCTCACTAACCCGCAGATCACCGCTTCATGTTACTGTAGTCCCACAGAATATTTAGTAGCCCTGCAAACCATTGTGTTTGCTGTTCAATATTATTTACTGTCATTATGAACTGTATATACTGCACACTGATTCTCACTCTGCGCTTTTATCTATGACGCCTTGTTGTATTTGCATAGTCTTAACTTTCTTATCAGTAATGTTTTGTTGTTTCCTCTTTCTTACTTTAATCTAAAAAGTGCATCCTGGTTCAAGTTTCTTCTTCATTTCTGATCATGCTCAACTTTCCGTATTAGATAAACAGAAACTCACTTGCCAGTTTATTGGGTACACTTAAGATAAAACTAGTGCAGTATAATACAACAGCCCTGCAATAAATCATTCCTTCATGAGCATTTTAATGTCGTGAGAGATTTTGATTTAAAACAGAAGCCCGTTATTAGTGGTCCTGTGCTGGATTATACTGAGAGGTGTTAAGAATATTTTCTCCATTCTTATAATACACACACATTAGCTTAGACTAGGTGTGAGTGTTGATCACATGATTGTTATTTCAAGCAGGAGTTGTGTTTATACTAAAGTGTTCCTGTACATTCCTGCTTTTCTGACACTTTAATTTCCCCTTCTGGAAACAAACTAACTGGTCTCGAGAAGCACGTATGAACATTGACACATTACCAACATTCGAGATGAACTGAGGAGTCTAACCTGCTATACAAATTATATGCAAAATTTCCGAAAAGTACAGGGTGTGCTGCTGATAGCCTAACTGACCTGAAAGCCACCTATTACCACCCAAATGTCCTGTGTAATCATGCAATAAGCAATGCTACTGGAAAGCAGGCAATCAATTTATATATATATATACATATGTGTATATAAAGAGATTAATCATATTAGAGGTTTCCACTGTGAATTTCAACATCCTAGAGCAGTGTAGATGTGCAGGCTAGCTTGCCGTGGAGGGGGGGGCAATAACAGCCTTTAACTTCAATGCGTAACTTACCTTGATAATGCTGCTCCTGCGAGGTATTTCAGATTTGGCATCCGATTCCACAGAGGTGTTGTCGCTCTCCACCACGCCTTGACTGCAAGGTGCGACGAGGGCTCCTGAACCGACCATGTTTTCTAATATCCCACAGTCTCCATTCAAGACCGACACTTCGCAATGCGTCTTGCCAGCTGCCTCGTCGCTGAACACGGCTGTCTCCCCGAGATTCAATGGAGGCAGACTGCCGTCCTCCCCTAACTCCGCCATAGGCACTTCGACCATACACACACACACACAAACGCACGCACACACACACACGCACACACACACAAATGCACGCTGGCAAGCTGCTGGATAGCAAAGCCTTATGCTTCAGCTTTACTCCAATTTCCTGCCTGGCCTATTGCCTGGTAACATTTGCACGGATTCCTGCTGTATCATCTGTCGTTGCACATTGTGGTCAGGTTCCTACCCACAGCGGGGTTTGCTCCGTGCATTGTGCTCTGTGAGGAGAAACCACGCCGATTAGCACAGTAAGGCATCATGACAGTAATAACAGCAGCAGCGTTAACAGTAGAAGCACAGCCGTTCGAAGAAGCGTTCGGTTCTAACATTTCGAGAGCACCGAGGGCGGATGTTAACTTAAAATCACTGAGGTCGTTGTCATCATGAATGCAGAATGATAAACGCGCAAGAAACCAAACAGCCCGCCTGCCTAACTCAAACCGGGGGCTTTGCAGCATTTCTTTAAATAAGTTGATCATTTTCGCCCTGCAGACAGTCCAAATACGTTGCTTTTTTACTTACTGTTAACCAAACCTCTTTAACTTGTCAGTGATAGAAACTCGCTCACAAAACTAATGACTAAATTCGGGTACTTGCCTTTTGAACTGCCTTGTCTCTCCATGGGAATCTTCCTGTTAAGTTGTAGCGGCGGACGCAGCGCGGAGCCAGTCTACCGTTGGCTGTCTGCTGCTCCGCGAGCCCAGCTAGTTAGCAGTAGCTAGCAAACCTCACCCGCTAGCTAGCTGCGTTAAGTTAACGCCAGTTTGAACGGACAACTCCGCGTCCAGTCAACGCAACCAAGTGACCAGTTAATGGGCTCAGTTTTCTACACCGCCAGCCTCAACAGTCTCTTGTGGTTGTGTTTCTTCATGAACCGACACACAGGCAGAAGTCGTTTCCAAGGAACAAAGTTGTGCATGTCTCGTGAACCACATCCATGTCGTGAACGCGCGTCAGGCAAAGCAGGGTGTGCTGTCAATCAAAGCTAATTATTGTTTTTTGTTTTTTTTTTGACAGACGGGACACGCCCACATGATCACGTACCCACAAAACGAATTGACCTGCACTTCAAGCAGAAGGTTCAGCTATATCCAGAGACACAATCCCTGTGGGCTGATTCAGGGGGTCCGGGTATATGGTACATTACAGTCCTCAGCCTTATGGAGCAGAATCACTGTGGCTTGTTGACAGTCAACTTGGCGGAGAATAATAATCATATTATATAGCTTTATATAGATGCATTTTTATCTTTTTCCTTTTAATGTTCTACTGTAATGTTCTGTTTAATGTTCTACTGTAAAGGTGAAACACATTAAACATGTATTACCGTAATGCCATACCACAGCATGCATACAGGCTGGGCTTGTGTGCACAAAAACAGCACAAAACTCAACAACAAAACACAGCATATAAGAAGAATAATGTCTTTCTTTTTGTTTATCTCTCATGAACCAAGGAGAACGATGCCATTAGAGTTAAAAGAAGTCAATGGCCAGGTGCTCAATTAGTTCCACATATAGCAAGTGCAGGAACCTTTGAGGGTACTCATCAGGTTGGAAATACCAGTGTGTCGGACAAAAAAGAGATTGTATGTTCCTTGCAGCAGTCGTTGAGAATTGTGCTGTTAACTTTAGTAAGTGTCTTCTAAAAATTCACATAGGAATGTATAATCTTCCTGTAAGTGTCACATGACATCTCTTTCTCCTGAGTCACATTGTGTGTCAGGTCTTCCTCTTTATGTAGTTAAGGGGTTGATGGAACAATCTCGCTGCAACACAACAGCATTTTGTTTTTTAAATTGACCTGCACCATGTGACTAAAGAGAATTATGACAAATACAACATTTCTGAAGATGACTTAACGCTTTGAGATAGTTCCAAGCAGTAGATGTATAGCAGTTTTGTCTGGTCTAATAATATAGCTGCCTGCATAGGAGACACAGAGAGTGAGTGGTGATGAGGCGTGACATTTTTCTACATGATTTAACGCCTTTTACTCATTGACCACTGGTGCAGATGAAGTCAGATGAAGTAGTGATAGATACATAAGAAGGAGTTGTGGTGAGTTGTACAGCAGCGTCATCTGCTGGCCAGTAGGGTCTATTTCTGACAAGTCAAAGTTCCTCTTTACCTCACATTTTAATGCCTATAATTAACCTGTTAAGAGATGACATATACAACTATGGCTGTGTATTACTCTCATAGATATGCAGTTGTTGTTATCAGTATCAATTGTTCCTGGAAATAAAACACGACTAGTGAAGTTTTGTGCAGCTGCCTTTTTATTATTGTACTTAATAAGCCATTTCTCATCGTAGGTGTTGGAAAACAGATAGTTAAATCTTATACCTTAGGTGTTATGAGGAAATTAAAGGTTTTCTGTAGTACAATACCTCTTTTATCCAGAGTAAAAGTATCACACAGAAATTGTAAGTGACTTTAAGTCGAGAAAAGAGGAATTTAAGAAGGAAAATTAAGTAGGCAGGCAGAAGAGGTTCATCTTTATGCTTTTGAGATGATTTGATTCTCGCACTGGCATGAAGCAGTACACCAGGCTGACAATATCGCATTGCACCCATGCTGCTCTGTCAATTCCGGACAGTTGTAGTACTTGTCTACGTAAGGACAGGGGTTGGCTGAAATCAAGAATAAACAAAGGTTTTATAGCAATTTGAATCCAACATTTCATTTCAATACAACAGTCTTTCATAATAAGTAGCACTCACTACAAAGCCCGTCCACGCAGTCATCGGGACAAGCAGCACAGGGTTCTCCAGCCGTGTAAGGTGGCACTCCTACTATGTTGCCCCTGTTGAATAAAGAGAAATATATCAGTTGTTATGATGAAAATGGCTTCATAGTTAGGTGCTTATAGACTGTGTAGCCCTCCCTCACACGCAGAGCAGAAACAAGTGGTTGATCGTCAAAAAATGAACTGGCAAAAGGACTGATAATCAAATACATCTCTATTTATTCGATTTACTGGCTCAAGCCTTTTAAATATGTGAGTTTTAAACAGTTGATTGGACCAGACGAGCACTCTGAAGACGTCGCTTTGGCCACAAGGAGGTTAGTTATAAGTAATAAGTAAGTTCTAAGTAATCAATCATGAAAAAATGTACAAAATCTGACATACGCGTGGTAATACTGGCAGCCATAGAAATATTTGTCACCGCACAGTTTCACTCCGCAGCCAATTTCATAGGAGCTGTACCACACCACCTGAAAACAAGAAGAGAATATCATTCAATGTTTTATATTACAGAAACTTATATGCACCCAAAAAACATGCATGTTTATTTCTTTTGTCCCCGTAGACCTGTGAGCTTCTAGTTGGCACTCCTGTCAATGTAATGTTAAAAGGTGCACTTTTATATAAACGATCTCCGTCTGTTGGCAGAAGCTGCTATGCACATTCACAACCATTAATGATCTGAGTTCAGGTTGCATCAAGACAATGCATTTCATCAACACATTGTGGCAGCTGCAGGGAAATGGTACCTGTGTGTAGTGACCAACAGCTTTGCCATTGGTGGATCCATTGGGATACAGGTAGTTGTCCAACTCACTGTGCCAAGCGTTGATGACGTCTGTCCATGAGGTCAATGCACTGGAATAGAACAGATTCTCCCCCATGACATAACCTGCTCAGGAGAAACATATTTGGATATAAAAACACACTTTAATGATAGTCGCTGAAATGATAACAGATGAAGCTCTGTGTAATTTGTCAGTAAAAGTTGGTGTTGAGACCGGAGATGAGATAATGTTCAATCCCAACAGGTAACTTTACACTGAATGCATCGCTGTTATATTACAGTATCTAATCTCCTGGTGCTGTGGAGCAAAGTAAAAGGGAAAGAAACATGCAGGAGGTATTAAGGAAGAAGAAATATACCATTGATCCTGCGGGTATAGGCTGGTCCGTGTTTGAAAATGCATTTGTCAATGTAGGCCTGAGCAATTGCTCCAATCTTCTCATTATAACTCTGTAGGAGAAAAAAATTAAAGTTTAATTACACACAGAAATGCACGATGTTAAGAGATATCCAGCATAATATATTTTATATAAAGTTTAATTAATCTTTTTTTATTGAAATTTATTTTGGCTCAGGCAGTTAAAAAGGCGAAAGGATCGCGAGGCTGCCTAAGATTTTAAGCAACCACTTTATTGTTTTTTTCCTATCCCCCTAAAAAAATATCTGATATTAAATGAACCACTTTTACTGTGGAAATAGAATGTGAGACGGACCATCAGCAGAATGTCAGAAGCAGAAGGTTCAACCGCTCTCCTGAGGGCATTGTGCAGGTCAACGATCTCCTTCTGGATGTCTGGATTGTCTGGGCAAACCTCTGCACCCAGAGAGACACAGAGAAACATTCTCTTTAAAACCAGTAGGTAAACAGAAGATTAGGGCATAATTGAGAGTGATATTGACACAATGTGACTCACTAAGACATGCTGGTGTAATCACTCAAAAAATGACGACGTGACAAAAGAACATACTTAACTGACTGTACCAAATCCCACTATCCTATTGGGAGACTTACTAGCATGCTTGCAGAGTTGATGCTGGCAAATAGAATACCTTTGCAAAGTCAAACACACCTAATGCACTTCACAGTGTGCTTACCTGGCTGTGGACACGCCGATGTATGCAGCAAGTTGGAAAATGAGAAGGAAATCAAGTTATTTCATCAGTTGTACAGATAAACTGCATCAGAGGGTGAAAACGTCTCTAAATCATTTACTTGTAAATGTTCATTACAGTTTAACGTCTCCTAATTACAGCCCAGTGTGACTAAAATGTAATTTCAGACTGGTGGAAGGAGACATATTGTGACCAGCGGAGCAGCACCGTCAGTGCACCGTTGCAAAGATTCTACAAGTCTCTGCAGGACGGATAAAACAGCACTCTTCAAAAACAAAACAACTCTTATTTAGTGTTTGAATGATCTGGATCTGGTGATTGCTTTATTTGATTATTATCTTAGGTTTACTCACCACATTGCAGGCAGCCTGCACTCGTTGGAGTGTCAACATGCAAAGCAGGAGTGCCAACATTTTCCCCAGCAAAGGTCGAACGACTGAAAGACATTTGTTTTGATATAGTTTTCTCGTTACATTTGCATTTTTATCTGAATTGATTTCCGTTTGAAATTGAATGTCCACTCACTGAAAAAAGGAAAGTAAATACTTAATTGGAAAAAAGTAATGTGCAATTCCTGAAATAAATGAAGATATCGATCATCTAAAGGTGAAAGAAGGACTTACTTTGATGGAGATTTCTGCAGTGAGAGGTGTACCAGCTCGTTGGCTCCCAGATGGTGAAGGTGAAGTGGCACTGTGCTGCTCCTTCTTTTTATAGTGTAGAAGTATATGTTCCTCCGGCAGCAGCATCCAGGGCATATGGATATTAGACAAACAACAGTTGATCACGCACCACTGAGGAGGCTTTTCTTGAACATAGTGCCAATGCCAGGGAGCTAACAACAATGGTTAAGCCTCAGGGTGTAGAGTGGAAAGTTGAAAGATAAATAAAACAAGACAAGAGACATTTGCATGAAGTCGTACGACTCTTTAAAGACACGTAATGGGAACTGGATGAAAAATGATGTCGGGGTTCGGGTCCAATTTGATCACCTGTGTAGCCAAAGATAGAAAACATATATCTATATGTAGTTTATAATCTTAATCTGATATCCATGCACTACACAAGGCCAGTGCACCGACATCTACACTGAACGTGTCTGTAATCGGGGTAAACAGGATGTGAACTTGTTAACGACTGAGTGACAGGGTGACACAAGGTCAATGCTTCGACTTACAGGATGGTCCACCGTCCTTATACAGCTGATGAAGAAGAGGCACTGACAGTTTGTGTGGTGATGATACTCATGGTGTGTTTACAGCTTGTTCTGCTGTCACTTAGAAAATTGATTTTAATACATGTAAATCATACTGGCCACCTGATGTTCAATATTTACTCTCCTTGAGGCTGAATTTTTTAATTGCCATTGTCAATACGTA
>CAAKHC010019762.1:28455-52627 GCA_901007825.1 Macroramphosus scolopax | reverse complement strand
TACGCTGTCGTCTCCACCGTCAGCCCGCTGGACTGGTCAGGCTTCAACACTTCTGCTTCAACGTTGGACTCCTGCCAGTACCTGAGCTCAGCAGGGTTTCCTACACACACACACACACACACACACACACACACACACACACACACACACACACACACACACACACACACACAGACACACACACACACACAGACACACACACACACACACACAGTAGACACACACACACACACACACACACACACACACACACACACACACACACACACACACACACACACACACACACACACACACACACACACAACAACAACAACAACAACTTACGTTGTCAGGGGTCAACAACAATGTATTCTAGAGCAAACATGAAAGCGACTGAGACCTCCTTCTGCACATAACAACAGCAGACCAGTTCTAAAGGACAGAACAACACAATCCTGCATCAGATTGACGAAGGCATCAACAAGCCAAAGAGGTGAAAGGATGTTTTACAGCCCAGCATCCTGAAGACAAAGAAAATCTAAATGTGTCAGCTGTTTTTATACTTAAAAAATAAGTCAAATAGATAAAGGTCAATTAATTCCACATTGTAGAACCTGCACGAGTCCCATTAACAAAAAACAACCTGGCCTGGGCCTTTAATTAGCAGCTGGGCCAGTGGTTTGGTCTTTAAAGTCAGCTGATGCAAATGTTGCATTCCTTAATACACAACTGTACAACAGTCCTGCTCAGTATTAAACCTGCATGACAACAACCACAGGCAACGTCATCTGGAAGAGTTGGAAGAGCTGAAAGTTTCAAGGCACTATTTTTTTAGCACCAACAAATCAATGCTGGATGTGCCCCCCCCTACTTTCTTGCTCATGTTTACCCTGTAAATGAAATTGTACATTTCAACTAATACAGTTACTCAACTTGAGCCGTCAGCACACATGGATTTTAATAGTGTCCAAATACTAGGAAGAAGCGCGTCTTCATTCCTGGGTGAAAACATTATAAAAGCTATTATAAAAAAGTTGAAAGAATAAATAAAACCACCGCAGCCACACAAGAGACTGTAACAACTGAGTTGGAACTTCATTTAGGACTTGAGTGTAAAGACTTGACAACTACTTGGGACCTGGAAACAAAGACTTCCTGTCAGTGGGCACCTCAGAGGATGTCAGAGGTTCCTACTTTATAATGTCTGTTTTAATAACAAAAAGTCTTTAATTCAATAGATTAATCAAATAGACGCCCCCTAGTGGCTGGTTGCATAAATAAATAAACCTCTCGTTTGCCTTTTCTTTTTTTATAGATGAATATTTTTTAACAAGTGACCTTATATATGCATTAACCATACGTGGAAGACTCTCAGAAGACCTCAGCTATCAGTTGGCTACAGAGAGATGAAACATTAGGCCGAATGCTTTGCACCACGTTGACCTTCACTGCTCTCTGTGCTTTGACAGCTTTGAAAAGCCGAAACCGCATCTGCATTCACACGGAGAACCATTAGCTGCGCCGGAGCTTTACAGTTCGACAGGGTTGTCTCACAAACACGTTGCTTATCTTAAACAAACCTCAGAGATTTGGAGATTTGACTGTGAAGTCAGCTTGCCATAGCCGCGGCTCCCGGGAGGTCATGTAACTAATCATTCATCCTGTCAACAGGCTAATGCTGTGACATAAGCTCAGTGCATGGGGGGAAATATGATCAACAGACGTCAGTTTACTGTAAAACAACAGCAAACGCCGGAGGAGGTAACAGCCCAGAGAAGCTGGGTACGGGGCCTGAGACCTGTTTTTGTCTCTTCATGCGTGGCGAATGTTTGCATTAAAAGCCGGTTCTTTCATTTTGTCAAATGGGGCCGATCTCCATGTCTCCCGGCTCACAGATGGCCAGTGTGATTCCAGACCGGCCCTGTGAAGGGACGCTTATTCCAGTGAATTTCCATTACAGAAAAGTGGCTGGCTCGAATAAATCATAATAAAATAGAACTTGTGGTCTGTCATCTCTCGCAGATCGGCTACCTTGGGACACTGCTGAAACCTCTCCCATCATATGCCCCAGTGAAGCAGAGACGATGGGGAAGAGCATGGAGAGGATTTCTGCTGCCGAAGGGAAAGATTTTCAAAAGGAGATTAAAATACAGCTCACTTTTTTTTTCTTTTTTTTTTGAAAGGCAGTCTCCGAGTAGATCGCCTGCCTGACACAGCTGTGAATACTTCTGTTTTTCCCAGAAAGGACAAGGTTTTTATATCCGTGTTGCACTTTATCACTGTGACCATCACATCTGAATTAGTCTGATAAATCATCCACGTCATAGGAGACCTGCTTCAGATGCCGCAGGGTGTCTGGTCACGACCCACGGACTTCTGTCTGGCAGCAGGATAGCAGTGTATGCCCCACTGTAATGCTTATCAATTAAATGGGATGGAAAGATGTCAGACGGAGAGAGCGGCGGCCTCTCGGAGCAGCGTGTGAATATTGTTTGTCACTTTTCTCAGACGTTAAGCATGTCAACATGTCACACTGAAACCCCTCCGGTTCTTCCAAATTGGTCCTCGGGGAATAGGTGTGAGCACTTTTCTTTTCTCAGATGTCAGGCCGCCAGCACGACCAAACTTAATCAAAAAATATCAATTCTCCTCGACACATCTCACTTGATCTTTAACAAGTTGAAGAATCTTCAGGGTTTTGTTTTGCACTGATTCAGTTGTAAAGTCATTGAAGCATTAGCTTAGCACATTCATTAAATCTCAAAGCAATATTACCAGAATCTTTGCACCTAATTTTCTATAATTGTATACAGTTTTTTTTGTGTGTGCAAGCAATGCTGTACATTAATTGTTCGCATTTCTTTCGAGGAACACTGGAGGCGCTGATACGCTGCGGTTCAAGAACTGTTTTCTCCCATCAGAGTGAACAGATGCAGGATGTTGAACAGTTGCATTGTTGCTCTTGAACATGCACATGGTGCAGAGATGGTGTGTGCATGCAGGTCAAACCAAACCGATGGCTGTATGTTGATTATTCCTCCAAGACATTCCAGCCCTGCTTCATAATGTCAACTTCAACACAGGATCTGCCTCTAGTTTCATGAAGGGGCGAGGAAGAGACGACACCCAAACAGGAAGTGATTCTTTATTGTGTCTCTGATGCTGCTCATCATGCAGAGACATTCTGTGGGTGGGATCATTCCTCTGGAACTCAGTTACAACCTGGTCCCTGTGGATTGAAATCCAATAGTGGCTCATCTTCATACTCATCTTCATCCTCAGTGATGATGATGCAGAGCAGATGCAGCAGAGAAAAAGACAAAGTGACAGAATAGGTTTAAAGTCCGGTTGGAGACGGTGAACATCTTCCACAACTATCAGCCATCAGCTGAGTCATCATGACGTCGGGTACCAAACAGAGTGGAGATTATCTGGGGGGCAGCATTCGGGTTTCACTTGAAAAGAAAGTAAAATAACTTTAGATGTGATTCGAAACACTTTAAAATGGGACGCGGATCAGTTGAGCGTCAAAAGGTGAGGGCGCATAGAATTTATTACCTTTAAAAATTGTGTTAAGTAACCGTTTAATGAAAACTACATACACACCGCCAGAATAAAGCCGAGCAAAAAAAAATCCAATGAATCTTAAGCAGACATGGCTGAGATGATGTGACCCATTAACACCGTGCACTTACCACCGTATCCAATTATTCATTGCACTGATGTTTCCTGGTTCTTCGCTGGTGTGACTGATTCTGATCACAAACAATCCTGATGGTGGACATGCATGCTAAGTGTCCAACTAAAAAAGAGTATTTGAAGTTGTGGAGTCCGTAAGGTGGAGTCCTCTGACCACACACACACACACACACACACACACGCTATACAAAGACAACAAATGATCCGTACTGAAAGCAGATGCAGAAATAAAGTTGTAAATCTTCAAAACTTTCACTCGAGTCAGCAAACGATACTGCTAATCGCCCCCCCGCCCACCTCAATGGGACAAGTTATTTCCGTAGGAATTGTCACTCTTCCTGATGGGGAGTC
Organism: Macroramphosus scolopax; assembly: GCA_901007825.1. Classification (NCBI taxonomy): domain Eukaryota; kingdom Metazoa; phylum Chordata; class Actinopteri; order Syngnathiformes; family Centriscidae; genus Macroramphosus; species Macroramphosus scolopax. Next base: position 48,595 of record CAAKHC010019762.1, on the reverse strand, counting down.
CACATTCAAGCACCATTTAGCTGAAGGCGCAGCATCCAAAAGAAGCTGATCACAGGAGATGAAGGAGCAGATGGCAGGTGCCACCAATCTGTAAAGGCAGATGCTGTTAGTCCCATAATGCCTTTGCTAGGTGCTCAGCGCTATCAGATGCAGTGTTATTACATCAACAAAAAAAAAACAATGTATAAGAAAAAGTCAGTTCATCTACTCGTCTTTGTCTGGAATTATCATTTTAAGACAGTCTGCTTCTATTGTGAACAGATGCTTTTGTTGCATCACGTTCAAGTGAGCCTCACATATAGTGCATCCTATGACAATGTGTATGTGAAAATATTCGAAAATTGACTAAAAGCGTGCAAGTTATTTAAGCAACGGCTGCTGTCTGCGTCCTTCTAATTATATATTACAGCGGTCATCTGTTCCTTTCTGTATTCTGCAATGTTTACAAAGCAGCCCGGCCGATCAATTTACACATTTACACCCGACCATGAAGGTTAATTAATGTGCTATTTTTACTGGTTCATTTAACATGGACGCTGCACATTAATAAACATTATTGCTAATGTGCCATAGTTAGCCAAAAGGCTGTTTTTTTTCCTCTGTAGTCACCAGATGTTAAATAAGTCTGTGCACATCAAAATGAAAAAGTAATGGCGCTCAGGTTTGATGTTATAGGGGGGAAAAAAACAAATTAAGTAATTCTCTCATTGGAAATCAGTCATGGGTGGACAAAGCCTTTGGGCATCAGCTTGAAGCCGACGTCCAGAAGCAGAGCAGTGATGGACAGGTGCAGGTGTTGGTTACAAGCTGCCACACTGCTGTGGCCGCAGGAGAGGTGAGAGGAGACGGAGAGTGACGGAGTGAGGCAAAGAAGGACTAAAACAAATAGAGATGTTTTCACACAGTTCCTTTTTTTTCTTCTCTCTCTGCTCCCTCACTTAAATATCTCAACTAATGCAACATGTCTGGTATAATTAGTATAGCAAGGTGGTATTTTCTATACTCTCTATACTCGCTATACTCTGGCAGAATGGCAGATATTGTAGCAGCTTTGAGCCTGTCACTCACAATGTGACTCATAGCGCCATCTGGTGCTGTGGAGGGCGAATTACTCAGGACATTACTGAGAAAATCTTAGCTCGTCCACGGCGGAAAAATTGTGCCAAGAAGTCAGGTCATATTTGTACGTACTTTTAGACTGAGTCTGAAGCCTGACGTACTGGAAGTATGTTGTGTATTTGTTTGAAAGGTACATTTTGCATTTTCTAAACTGCATTAGTTATTGTGCATGTATGTGCAAATGTGTGTTTGTCAGTAGAGCATTTACATAATCACCCTGAATGAACATGCATGTCATTCTAGCAGGCTACATTGAATTTATATCCTTCCAATAATTCCTCCTGGACAAAAGAGTAGCTGTCAGTAGCTTGACTGTGTCTGTGTTATCTGTCTATAAGCAGGAACATTCTCTCCTGTTCGATAAAATATATCAGGAAGGACTTTGTTCTTCTGTGAGGTTAAAACAATCTCAGCTGCTTTCAGAAATGCCACCAAACAATTAAATCTCAGTCTTTTAACTTTTGCACAGGCGCAACAAAATTAATGTTCTTATTATCTTAATGACGGTAATTTCATGCACAGCCGGTTACTACCGCTGTTGTTTGTTGAATTGCTGAGCTAACAATTCCCCTTTGGTAAGTCACTGGACCGTGAAGAAAGTTAATCCAAAACCAGTCGTCGCGTGTGCTACATTATTGTTAATATTATCTAACATGTGTCTTTCACAAAGCACTTTAACTCTATAATACGGTTTCCCAGCAGCAGACAGGTGAGGGGGGAGGCGGCTCCCGCAGCAGGTCACCGCCCGCACTCGGGCCGGTGGCCAACATGCATCATTCTGTTGCATCATGGATAATTGAACAACAAAATGGTAATTTCAGGGACCAGTGCTCAATGGCAACCCTGCTCCCCTTTTGAGGGCGAGCAGCTGATAATGCACATCTGTTGTGGTTTCAGATTACTGCCATTGTTTAGTTTAAAAAGCATCTTCAAAGAATCTGGAAGCAGAATTAGTTGTGTGATTTCCGGTCGTATGAGTCCAAATCTATTAATGTCCATCAGGATGTAAGAAAGAGACAGACTTTGAGTTTACAACATACACAGTGAGCACTGAGGGGCACACGGTCGCTCTACTGGCTGCAATACTAAATTATTTCTGGAGACAACATGGACCTAAGATGAAGAAAGTGTGTATTCTTGAACGTGTGAGGTTATCCAGAGTGTACGGCTGCTGCAGAAGTCTACAACGAAACTCTCGGAGGGCCGGATGTATTAATGATGTGCACCAAAGAAACATGCATGCGGATAAGAACATACAACACATCAAATTACTACACACTCACACACACACACACTCACACAGCTGCATTATGTATAATTAGCCGTTCACAAACTGCTTTCTATTTCACTGTGTAGTAAATGAATCAGGTTTCACACTTGGTTGAATTAAGCTTCGTCTTTGCTGTGCACATTTGCAAATGTTTCATGAGGTGACCATCTACATCCTTGATGTCAAAGTTCAAGGCAGCAGGGAACCTAACAGCACGACTCAGGAGAGGCTTTTCCAAGTTGACAAAACAAAAGTATTCCAGGTAATCAGAGTAACAGACAGGCTGGTGTGGGAACAGGTGAGCAGCTGGGCAGAGCAGTCAGGTGATTGATAAGGGCTGGACTCCTGCAGGACAGGTGAGAGGGGCTCTGAAAGGACACCAGAATTACAAAACAGCTGAATAAATGAATACACAATCCCAAACCAGGATATCTCAGGACTAAAGCATTTACAGAGAAGAACTCGTGCTTGTGTACACGTTCACAGACTTCATAAAAGATATACTGATGTTGCACTCGTCCGCTTTAATCCCATGTTACGACCGCACCGCTGCAGCAGTAGAAACGGGAGGTTAATAGCTACTTTTTGCATGCACACTTCGATTTTAGTTCAGTCAGACATCTCACGTTGAAATGTTTATCACAGCAGCGGAAGATGGATCGAGTTCGGCGCCACGGCTTCGCCCTCATCTCTCCTCGCTTGTGTTTACATCGAGATATCGGGGAAGTGATGAGCAAATATGTTAGACCCCTTCTGGGGAGGTGGTGAGGCTGAGAAAACAGGCGGTGATGTTGGATGCAGGGTAGCAGAGTCACTGACAGGCAGAGGGAGAGATGGGAAGTTTAAACAGACTGCCAAATTGGGAGGGTGATGATGATGATGGCAGCTCGAGTTGACTGGCTGACTCAGTTTGTGAGTTTTATGTATCCGGCCTCTCGAGTGCAGTTTGGATATAAAAGAAGATCCTCTGTCTGTTTGCAATATTGATACATGACGTGTTTTATAAAACAGTCACATTGTAGGAAAACCAAACAGGATGAATCATGAGCATGAAATAATCATCGATTTAAAACATCGCTCACGATAATACAAATACAATAAGAAGTTAGCTGCCTCGGTATAAACAGCAGAGTACAACCTCATATCGTCTCCTCAAGCTCTGTTTTGCTGCAGAGAAAAGTCGAGTAAATCACCTTTGCTTTTTCATTTCGGAACTTCCTGAAGTGATTTCATGTGACGAGACGCTCTGAGGCGTCAATCATCGTGAGCTCCGAGTCGATACCTGCTGGTTCTGACCGGCACCGCCGTCCTGCGTTTAGATTAAAGCGCCAAACCTGAGTGAAACATCTTTATGTCGCAGTCACCGGGAAGGAAAAGTCTGAGACAACAGTCACCAGTTCAGGTCGAAACGAAGTGTTTTGAAGAACAAATATCTCAAGACTTTTGTTGATTTGTTTTGTGACGAGGGAGGAAGGCGGCCGGCGAGGGCTGAGGAGCGAAGGGAGGGTGAAGAAGTCATTATTAACCAGTATATACTGTGTATATACTGGATATATATAAGGTGTCTAATGTGAGCTTCAGTTTGCTGCCCTGCCACAGAGGGAGCAGTGAAGCGCCTGCTGTTCCAGCTGTTATATTGAGGGGTTACATAATGTTAATGTTGCACTATTCAGCACCTTAAAAAAAAAGGCCTGTGAGAAACTGAGGGATTCTTCTCACTGCCGCAGCGGCAGCACCAATCTAGCATAAGCCAGTTTAATACCGGCCTCCTCCAACACAGTGCCAGTGCGAGTCAAAGGTTAATGAAAGGGCACCTGGTTGGGAGGATGAAGACATGGCAGCAGCCAGAACAGGAGGGATTAGCCCTGGTTTCATATCAAAGGGATCCCCAGCTAGCGAGGCTCAATCTGGATTTCGTGTGGAAATCTGTCTCCATCACAAAGATATTTGGTCCAAGAGCAGGCTCGCTGGGCTTTTCATCTTCTTTTCACATTCTCTGTATATACTGACGTCGACTGGAGCCCATTAGGCTGAGAGGAGAGAAGCTGAGTCTTTTTTCCACAAATACATGTTTTAATAGTTTCAATACTGCAGACAAGCTGCATCGTAACAAGCTTTACTTCTGTAAATAGATCAAATCTGCACCAAACACATTGGTTGCTTTATTACTTTCCCCTAAACAAAAGGACAACAGGAAATGATTTGTTATTCATACTCATCCTTTGCTCTCAGCACCTGCTTGAGTTCTGCAGCCAATAAACATCTTGGTTCTGTGATGACGAGCTGATAATATAATTCAATAATTCCTTCAATGAACAGAAATGAACGTCTTCCTCTTGCACTCCTCCAGTATCACAGAGGAGCCTCATCTAATGTTGCACAGGTTCATCTACGTCTCATGTCTCCAGACCTCTGCAAGGATCCTCCAAACTTTGAGATGTTTGTGATTTAGCCTAACTATTCCTCAGGCTACACATCTGGTGTGTGAACCCTTGTTTAGTGCTGGTGTATTACACTTGGTGGTCGTCTCTGATACACATCGTCTCCACTCAAACTCTATCCTGCTTATCCTTAACATCTAAAGGGTGGTTGAGAAGAAGTTATTGTTATGCTACCTCAGAATCACATCCAGGTTTGATGGCATTAAGTAGCTAGAATATGCAGGAGGTCAAGTGATGACAACATGATGTGCGTCAATGAAATGCTCAGTTGTAATTAAGTTTATTAATATTCCGAGATTCCTCTGATGTGATCACGTGTCCTACTTGTCTGGCCTGGACTCAAATTAAGAGACAACCAACGCTGCAGCTACGTCTAACTTGTTTTGCAAATATTATTAATGAGATCAGCCTCGAGTGACCTCCTATAGGATATCTCAACATTGTGCATGAGCACAGTCGAGTGTATGAGTTGGTTTATGCAAAGCATGTTTTGAAGGGGGAGACGTGGCAGAGACGGATCCGCTGTCCTGTCGCCATCTTTAGAAATTGGATACGGCAGCTCCTCGCTCTTCCTCTGTGTGACAGCTTTGCTCTTCAGAGATGGCCCTGCTACATTTTCATAAGAAGAAAGCCCAGTTTTAATGGCTTTACATCAAGGTATTATCACCGGGATTAGATTTTTCGGAGGTGCTTTCGTCAGTAAATAGTGATGAAAATCGTTATATTTATCTCCCAGTTCGGCTTCCTGTGGAAGCCTTCAGATGGGTTTTCTTCATCCCATTCATATGGAAAAATAAAAAAAAAGGAAGCTAAACACTCAATTAATTTGCACTAGCCTACATAGTGTTGTAATCCGCTGGTAATTACTGCTCATGATGTAGTTCGTAGGGAAGAATTTCCTAAAACAGCTGGGCACTGGAGAATTTACTGACAACAAACAGTAAATAGAGCATTTGTCGCGGACTATTTCCAGCCAGGGATTAAAACAGATTAGGTGTGCTGGTGAGTCTTTACAGCAGATGGAAAAAATGTGCGCGTGGGATTGATATTATATAAAGTACAGTGGCTGTGTTGGGTGCAATGAAGGGACGTGTCAGCAGTGAAAGGGAGAGGACGGCTCATTAATAACAACGCAGGTCTGTGAGAGCAGTGAGACGAGCTCGGACACAAAGAGTCTTTGTTAGTGAAGTGATGTGTGTTGGTGTGTTGTCGCCGCTGACAGGGAGACAAACATGGAACACATGCAGGGTTGAAGTAAATAGATTCTAGAAAATAAGCGTTTTTTTTCCCCTGTTTTCTTTAGTAAATTAGAACATAACCGAGTTAATCTAAGATTTAGAAGTCAAAGCCCTGGATGTATTTGCACAGTTTGTTTCCAATGTGTTTCATGGCAGACAGCTTCTTAGCATGAGTCACCCAGCATTCACACCAAAGACTTTAAACGCACCAGAAGCAGCAGGATGGTGTCAGACAGGCTGGTAGCAGCAGCGTTCTGTTACATGATAATACACAGTGGCAATTATTTCTATATTTGATCATGTTTGATGAAGCCTGACTGCTGTATTACCTCCACTACTCACTTGATATTGGTCCCAACCGATGGTGATATCTGTAGGTGTGCTTGAACCGGCCGCCCACTGCTGCAGGCCTGGCGGTGCAGCACCACTGACCTGCTGCTCCTCATGAATCTCTGGCCGTGAACCTGCAGTCAGGAGTTAAAGCTCAGCTGTCAAAGTTGAACAAAGGGGTCTTGAAAGTAACATAGTACGAAGATTTATGCCAAAAGTCCTTTGTCAACTTTCTGGCTGCATCCTTAAGACACGGCGTTTGTGTTTACATTTGAAGGGGGGTTCAGTTGAAAGAGATGAAGACAGCAAGATGTTCCCTCCTACACGTTTCGTTAGGTTACGTGCCGTCCACAGCAAGTCAGGAAGTTCTTATCAAGTAAAAGTATTATATAACAGATTCCAACCAAGTTCTCTTTTAATGTTTAACCCCTGTTTGGTGATTAAATACAGCTTTGTATTGGATGTAGGTGTGAGCAACATCTCTGGAGACGACGAGGGAAAGATTACATGTGTATTTTTATCATTTGTCCATCACTTTTTGGACATTCCTTCATAAGTACAGAGGTTTACAGCAATCAGTGCACTTAAAGTGAGCGGGGATACTAATCACCTCACAGTACTCTGCCTTAGGAGCCAAAGTCTTCAAAGCACTTCTGCTTCCCACCCTTTTGACATCTTCTTAATTTTAATGTATTCCCTTCTGTGTTGCTCCCATCGCACCCATGCAGCTATTCTGGTTCTCTACTTTATGCTAATATATATATCTGTTGTGCTCATAAGTTGGAATGGGCTTGTCTACTAAGTGCATGTGAAAGATGCTCTTGGGTGATGCACATGTAGATATACTTCTTCCAAATAAATCACGTGGACACCAACTCAGAGAGATTTGGGATGTTGGTATTCCCTTTCATAGAGAGGGAAGACAACAGAACTTTTATTGTGAAAGTCATTCACAGGAAGTGCTGCTCTTACGGTCATTATAAGTTTGTTAGGAAGGCTCGGACAGCTGACTATAACCACTAATCTTGTTTAGCTTTATAAGACTGTTTAATGTAAAGTGTTTTTGGAGAGTATTCAAACACAGAAGGTGAGAAGACATGAAAGTGTTATTATAGCTGCTCCTGTCAGCTGCTAACACTCACAGACTTTCAACACAAGAGTCTTTATCTCATTAAATTGTTACGACCCGGGTGGCTGTTGTTTTCTGTTCCAGTGACTGTGTGAATGTTTAGAACATCCAGGCTTTGATTCTAAATGTCAGGAAGCCTCACAGGTTCTTCCGTGAGTTGTAAGAATCACTGTCGAGTCTGTAGTTTACCTCACTAAAGACATGTTGCACGTCCTGCCGCTCAGTCTGACTGAAGGAGGACGTCGACACACACACACACACACCTTCTTTAGTATGTTAAAGATGACCTATTGTCTCGTGTGTGATTCTGTATGCGTTGACATTTCCGACCGGTTTACTTGGAGCAGCACTCGACTCATTACAGTGCATTCGGTCCGACTGTGGGCTTTGCGGGAGACGGCGCTTGAAATGGAACACAGGTTCCTCCTCATGTCAGTGACTGTACGGGGACGTTTACACTCTGCAGATACCCTTTGAAACTGGGGAGGAGACCTGCTGCATTCAGCTGCAAAGTCATTCTTGGAGGACGTCTGTAACATCGACCAGAATTCCCTTTCTATGTTTTTCAAGCCGGGTGCCAGAACTCGCTCTCATAATTGCTTGATGTTTTGAAGTATAGGCAGTTTCTCTCTGACCCCCGACAGAACGTAGAGGGGTGGATGGAGAACAGGTATTAGCCCCATAGATCATGTAAAATTAGCAGCAGGAACCGCTGTCAGCCCAGACATTGGCACTTAATCTTGGACTTTTGGCAGACTGTTGCCTTAACAGGTCAAATGATATCTATAAATCAAGGATCCCCTGGTGAAGAGAGTGAGAGCGAGCTGCGGAGAGAGGGAAATACATCGAGCTGGCACGGAAACTCCGGGGGAATTAAATCCCGGTCATAAAGCCGAACCCAAGGAAGTAATCCAGTCTATTTCATAAAGGATTAAAACCTTTAAAGAAGATTGATTGCCTCTTTTTCCTTTTCTACTTGATGTAATCCCAGATTATGGAGATCACATGGGGTTAGATTTTAAATAAATCTGAACAGGATTAATGGCGAAGGGGCAGCCATTCTGAAAATTGGCTGGCTGTTATCACAGGGAAGCTCCAGTCACTCACAGGTGAGTTATGATTCCAGACTACAGCTGCTGGATGCTTCCTTGTTCTTCATCCTGCTCCGCTCACACGGCGCCTGATGACATGTAGTTACATCGTTTAATCAGGTGTCACCGCCGTCAAGATCTCCGATCAACACTCCTGAACAGAAAACAACATCTCAACCCAGCGAGTCACAGAATATCATGAATAAATCCAATTAAAAGAGATTAAATCCACGGACAGCAGCAGCAGGCTGTGAACGACAGGTGAGACTCTCTGGGTCAAAGGGTTGTTTTAAGTGATTGGAAACCGGTTTGCTTCTTCATTACAGGACACAACAGGATAAATAATTTACTGCAGCGGTAGAAAGATGATTGTGTTGTGTTTTGATGAGGCAGGTCGACCCGGTGCAGCAGACAGACAGCAGGAACCCAAGAATCCGATGTTTAATTAGAAACAAAAGATTCAGGCAGGAACGTAGGAAAACTCCAAAACTGGCAAACAAGCAGACTACAGAAAAATTGATTGGAAAACCGCTCAGGCGAGACGGAACTAAGGATCGGAGAAGGTCTGAAAGTGAACTCCAACAGAACTAATGACAAACAGAAACAGGTGAACAGACACGGAGACACAAGCTGATTGGACCAAAGGACACAAGACACATTAACTACACAGTGGGTGAACACTACGGAACCTTGGATAACGGAGGAAACACCAAGAGCAACAAAACAGGACTGAAAGACTCGAGAGCGGTTGTCAACCTGAGACCAGAGTCAAGATATTATTTCCTCAATAACAAATATGTTCAAACGTTATCTAAATAAGTCTGACAAACACGTAGCTGTTCGCAGTGGGAGCGAAATGTGGCCGAGAGACTAGAATATCACGTGAAGAGAGACAATAATGACATGTAATCACAGAGAGACCGGTTGGCAGTGGAAGTCGGAGCCGGGAAATGGAAGGTGGTGATGGAAAGTGTGTGTGTGTGTGTGTGTGTCAGACCTCGAGCAGAACGCTCCACCACCCATGGAACTAATTTAAAGTCCTCGTTTAGAGGCTGTCACACGAAGGGCTCTGACAACCGCTGATTTCTGCGCATTTACCGGCACAGGCAGCTGTCAGGCGGTTGACAGACAGGCCCCACTACTGACTGATTACATACAAGGCCAGAGTGAACTGTGATCTGGTGAACTTTATTTTCCCTGGCAGGCCCAACGTGCGGTGCATTCCTCAGCTCGGTGGCCAGTCGTCGGACCGCTCCACCTCCGGTAGACTCCGTCTCCATCTCCTCCATTAACACCACGTACCCCTATGAATAATCCCTGAGTGTTCATGACTTATTAACTTCCAGGATGTGGATCCTGTAACACCTTTGAGGACGAAAATGAAAAAAGTAAAGATTTTTTGACAGGTTTAGTGATGCCAAGAAATAAGTAGTATTGCGCAAGGGTTCGCAGACAGAATAGTGCCAAACCCCTCCCCCCGCTGTGGTGCCACCAGTGAGAGGGACTGTAAAATGCTTTTAAATATACTCAGCATCCATTAGGGATGGAATAGTTTGAGCCAAAATCAAGATTAATTTGTAATTAACTCAAAACTCCGCATATCCTAAGTGGGCACACACATATTGGCGGAGTCTCTACAATAATTGAACTGATTTCAAAGAAAAAATGCTCCGACGATCCATTCAACATAGCACAAAGACAGCATTTATTTACCCTGGACTTGTCTCTATTTCTAGTGTAATGGGGGGGTTCAGTATGTGTCATATCTCCTGGCTTAATCTAAGACACTCGCTTAAGGTCATATGATTAATTATTCTGGCTGTACGATGGTCCCGGGTGGTCACAGGTCTGAGTAATGCATGTAAGGATATTTATCATGTGCATGTTCCTTCATCCTGTATTAAGTAAAGTAGATGTTGGAGAAAATAGCCGGATCCACTTGAACCCACGAGCGCGTGAAATACGATTTGCCTAAATTTGGAGCTGTGTAAATTAAAAACAAAAAAAAAGAAAATAAATTTCCCTCAGTTACGGCAGGTGCTGTGTGAAACATGTTGGCACGTAAAAGCAGATCCTCTAAATGTTTTCAAGTAACACCCGAGGTCAAACACCAATATGGAAGCAGGTTTGTTCATCTGTCACAGACGAAGGGGGGAGTGCTGACATCTCTCTCTGCCTGGAAAAAGAGAGTCATCAAATAAGAATTCCAGCCTGTCTACCTGCAAATCTCCTTCCATCTCTGGATTAGATTTAAGTCCCCTGAAATCTTGGGTTGGTGCTACATCAGAGGATGTGCAGTGCCGGGGAAAGTTGCGTAACTCATTAAGACCTCAGTGCACTCTCTTGGGTTGATTCCTCATCCCCCTAAACTTGCAGCCTTTGAGCAAATAAAGCCATAAAAGAAGGTTGAACTATAAGACACCCGCAAACTCTGTGAAACTTTCTGATCCAACAGCTTGAATTCAACTTGAGGGCAGTCCATTTGAACCGTGTCATTAAGCATCATTACGCTCACTGTTCTGCTCTCCAATCAGCAGTGTTACCCCCCATCCTGTGAGCAGTGGAGATGAACAGTCAAACAGGGTAAATAAAACCGGTAATGTTGTCAAATACAAGCATGGTCGGCCTGCACTGAAGAAATAGATGGTTCTTCTGTTCTCCACATCCTGCTGGGGGAATTGTTTCATATCTTTTCATATTTTCGGAGCCACAAATCCTCCCGTCTGTCAGGTCTTCCTTCCACATAATTCCTTTGTTCTTCGGTAAAATCATGTTCCCTTGGCTTCTATTATCTGTCCTTCATGCAACGCATTAGAACAACATTGCATGTGATTGGCATTCTGCATTTGCAGTCCCCTCCCCGGCTCTTTCCAATTGTCATTCCACGGCAGCGCCGGGCTGCAGTGTTCTCCCTCACTCTCTCTGAACTGCCATGACAACGTGCTGGAAAAGCCTGACGAAGCCTGAAGGCCTCCTCAGTCAAGAGGGCTCTGCTTGCCTCTGCAGATGACTGCACTGTTTCATTTATTTTCATGAAGGAAAACAAAAGGCAAGATTGAACAGGGGATAAGGCAGCCCAGCAAAACACGCCTGAGAGACTGACCCCACATACTGTAGTTGGCAGCACACAATTTGCCACAGGAATCTCTGCCGTCTGCAGAGACCGAGAAACTGATAGAAATATTGCAGCAGGACTTTAATTACATCCTTGTTGCGTTAGCTGCGGAACTAATGTCGTAGCTTGCAGTTTGTGTGATAAACTTGCAAATTGTCCTAATGGAGACTAAAGGATCTAAGATTTGGTGGACAGTCGATCGCTGTAGTTGTTGGTCGAGGTTTGAAGGAGCCTTTTTCTAAGAGTGAGATAAGAAAATAAACACAAAGACACTTGTTAGCTTGGCACAAATGTCGGAATAAGCATGCTTGTGTCTGTGTGGGAGGGGATGTGCATGAATGCATGAATCCAATGCATGCTGAGTTTTTCTTGGGCAAAAGCAGCGTCTTCCTGGGCCAGAATAGCTGTTTTCCCCACTGTGTTTGGTCTTCACGCTATGCTATGCTAAGCTAAGCTAACATCCATATAAATGAATGGACAGGAGGGTCTGAATGTTATAAATGACCAATAAGAGCATAAAGCAAACATACATCAATATTTGACCAAACTGTGTCACACTCAAGGTCATTTAGAGGCTGCAGCTCTCTGTCACATCTTCATCCTCTGACAGGATTGTGGATGTGTCTGGTTTCTGCTTCGCACTGAAGGGATTTCTCATCCAGAACCGGCCAAATGTCAGATGGACACAGGAAAAGGAAATCTTTTTTTTATATGATTTACAGTGTGTGTTCGTTTGGGGGTCGGAGGACAAGAAAAAAAAGCCTTCTGCTTGTAGTAATAAACACACTTGGATGAGATCCTACCCTGTGATACATGAATCCGATGCATGATAGACAACTTTGCAGAGGTCTGTCTTTTGAGTTGCAGCTGTGAAGTACGTCGAGGGTTGAACATCTCGCCTCGGGCGCCAACATCGTGAGAGAAGGCCCAGCTCTGATCTCTGTTGGTTACAGCCACAAAACAGTGGTGCAGTTTATACTGCAAAATCTACACACACACATGTGCATCACAATAACTAGAAAATTGAATTTAAATTAGAGAAAAGTTTGTGCAATCACATCAGATTATTTTGCATTCATAGTTTCATTTTCTATAATGAGGCTCGTAAGAAGAGAGATAGCTGTGGTTCGGTAGCTGCGTCTTTGGAAAACGTCCAACCGGCGTTCATCCCCGCACGCTGCTCGATGCTTTGAAAGTGCTGCATCTGCCAGACCATCAGAGGAAGCGTGCCGAGGAGGCCTCTCCTCTCCCAGATCCCCTCGCTGCTTTGATGCCTCAATAGACCTGCGGCCAGTAAGACACAAAGAGAGGTGGAGAGATTACTGATGCAACATATCTGAGTTTATAGCTGGATGATATGCTTCTGGGCACAGGAGGGAAATTCAGACTCTAAGTCAGAGAAGAACTTTCACGTAAAACCACAAGTTTGTAGTAATCACTTTTCACATCTCTGGTGGTGGTGGTGGTGGTGGTGGTGGGGGCTGCTGTGACCCTTGGTGTCAGGCAGTAATGAGTTACTGTAATAACTTCCACAGAACACATTACTAAATACAATCAGGTGAGAATATTACAGTTACTCCCTCCAACAACAACTTACAACTGATTTGAATGGATTCATGTCTTCTGCGGTGGGGAACATTTCCATTACTTTGATGATGACTAATGCAAATTGGAGCAGCACAACTAGGTGAAGCTCAAGGAGAAACACCCCCACCAACAATGAGCCCTCTGCTGGAGTGGAGGATAACTTAACGAGGTGTGTTTGTCATGTCGACTGTAACTTTAATGGATTTATATGATGCAGGAAAAAAAAAAGTTTGAGGCCTCGGCTGCACAATCACAATCACACAGGTGCTCAGTCTGAGATTGAGGGGAAAGGACACAGTTACCAATCTTGTGGGGGGAAAGTTATACAGCAAGAAGTGTAACAAATATGGAAGTAATAAATACATATTCTGAGTATCTCCTAAATACCTCATTAACAACCTAAACATGTATCTGCATGGGTAAAAAATCAGTTGAAAACTGCCTTCACAGAATTTAGTGCACATTTGTGGACTACGTGGATAATTTATTCTTCTATTTTATGAACAAGATTATGAGCAGAATTATTCAGAAGTGAAATGATCAGACCTTCACTTCATGTTTCATTCCTTATGCACGCTCAGCAATCTCATATTTCATTCATTCACGAAGACTTTACTGTGCAACAAAGAAAATTGTAAATTTTACCCCGAATTGTGAGATAAAAGAAAGAGGTGCAGAGGATTTAAGGGTGCTACTGTAGATAATCTTGGGGGGGATATGATTGTGGAAGTGTTTTAAGCAAATGTAACCTCTGCCTCAACCTTGCCCGGAGCTACAGTAGAGTTCGGGCAGCACGCCTGCGGCCTGGCCATGTCTGAGTGATTAGATAAAGCAGGAGAGGCCAGGCGATGGGAGCTGCAGCCAAGTTTATACTGCACTGACCACCCTGAGACCGGTATCGCATTAGAAAGTGATGCAGGAGGCTTTAACTCTTACACAACTTCAAATGCAGTAAACACGACAGGTGACCATGTTGATTCCTGTTATGATTTTCCGTGCTGATTAATTCTCCAAAGCAAACATTTTCGCTCATTTGTGTAGCTTCCCGATGCCTCGACCGTGAGCTTTGACAGCACAGCTGGCTCGGGGACATTGTTATATATTTCATGCTGTGTAAGTGTGGCTTTTTCTCTAGCCTGCTTTATGGTAATGAGATTCACTGAGGTGTCAAATACCGCTCTGGGCGTATTCCCATCTCCCAGCGCAGGTCAGAAGAGACCAACGCTTCGACAGTTGCAGATGTAGACATATCATATGTGACATGACAGCGAGGTTTGGAAACTCTGCGGCAAAACAGTTTGGCCTGATCCCCCACAAACAAGATGTCCTTTTGTAGCGTCGTTTCAAACAACCTCACATTTAAATTATATATATTTCTTTGCACACATGCGTCCATGTTATCTACCCATCCATTAAATCAAACCCCCGAGTGTTGGCGTGCATTTGGGGGAAAATGGGAAAAATCTGTGAGACAACAACAATCTGTTATTCTGCTGTGAGCCCGGTTGTATTTTTAATGGGATTCACACTGCACCAAATCAGCAGTCATGGACAACAGCAGAGGCTTGTGGATTCATGATAGGAGGGACGAGGCCGCACTCTTCCCCATCAGATAGTTTCAGCCTTTGAAGGTATACATGACTAATATGGCTGGATACATCTACAGGTAGAGAAAGTGGCACAGCGAAGCGTGGGCAGGATCAGAACCCAGATGCATGTGAAGTCTTGCATGTTGCATATTCACAGATATAATCAAGATTTTCTTGGAGAAGATAACCTATAGGAGGAAATAGTAATGCAGAATTGTCACGTGTAACCCTGTTGAAATTTGTTAATTAATATACTGTATTGTTTATATGTCTTGTTATATTATTCAATAAGAGAATTCATATTATATCTGTTGTGTAATAATATAGGTTAAAATGTTTACATGAGAGTTATAAAAATGTTGGTCAATTCACTTTATTTTGAAAGGGTGTGTGAGTGAAGTATGACGTGTAAAGACAGGTGTAGGTAATGAGGAGAGGCGAGAGATGAAGAGCGTGAGGAAGGAGAAAGAAGAAGATACGGCAGGTTAAATTAATGTGTACACCAGTTTTATTATAAGTGTTCGACCAGGACTCTTATATTAATAATTTCAGTGGTGTTAGTCAGGCTGAGTGGACTACTTCGCTGAAAAAAGGACAAAAGTTGAGGTTAGCTTCTGACCAAGTGGCTATGATATTGCTAAAGAGCTAGCGACCTGCGACCTCGGAGTGCAAGGCCTGTGGGAAGTACTGGACGCCGAACTCTTGATCGTTTGATCGTCGGCTGCGTGGACTTCTTCTCATCTTCTCCTGCTGCTGCCGCGGCCTTGGTTACCTGATATTTCTACGCACACGAGCTTCATTGCAACGCACACGAGCTTCATAAGGCACCAGAGAACGGAGTATTTGGCGGTAAGCTAAGTGGTTGCCGGCTATTTCTTTTCTTGGGCCCTTGTGTTTTATGTTGTTTTCTGTGAGTATATTTGACCTGTGAACTGAACTAATTTTGAAGTAAAGGTTTCATATTGTTGGTTATAACAGTTGTATTTCATGACTACTTGATATTGTGAGTTTATTATGAAAAGTAACATTTTCTGTTTAAACTAGGTATTGTATATTATATGTTAGTATTTGCAAACCCCACGTGTTTGATTATTTAATTAGGAGTTTTAAAGAACTCAGGTTAGCCACCTCTCACATATAGCCGCACATGCTAGAGAGGCGCTACACACAGGTTTGGGATGCAGAGGGGTGGTGTAGAGGAAGGAGGACCCAAGCACAGAGGTATCCCGGCGAATAAAGACGGTCTGGATTAAATAATAATTAATTTGAAATCGGAGCAAAACAAAAAGTAATCGACAAAAGAAGGCAGACAGATGGAAAACCCTCACAACACAGAAGGTTCTGACAAAGACAAAGGGGAACTGAGACCTTAAATACAAACACAGTAACAAGACACAGGTGAGAAGACAGAGCAGGCAGGGAGCTGATTGACAGACGAGACATAGGTGACATCAATGGCAAAGGGGCGGGACATTAGACAGGAAGTAAAACACAAGGCAGGTGACGTCAAAATAAAACAGGATATCAGCAGGACACATGAACACTGGCAGAAAACTTAAATCACAGACCCACCACATCTTCAAAACTAACAACTGAACAAGGTCCCGGCAGGGATCATGACAAGAATAGATTTTTCACTCGAAGTATCTAATTTTTCTAGAAAAACAATGTTTGTTATGCAGATGCGCAGCCATCTCTGAGCTATTAGACAAGTTATAATGATAGCAAGTTATATCCTCTGAGTTCCGGCCAAAGTGCTTCCACGCTCCGATGCCCGAAGGAAAAGCACCATCTGTCCAGCATCCCTTGAACATTTTTACCATTTCCTTTTTATAGACGAATGTGTTCTTGATGAGCAGGTTTTTAATTCATGTTCTGCCTTAACGAGTCAAAGGTTTTGTCTCACAACTTCATTGACATGTGTGTAGCCGGCTGTTGATCCATTTAAATTATAAAAACGAGGACTGCAGTGATTGATGGCTTTGTACGGTTTTAGCTGTCTAGTTATGGGATGGAAGGAATGATGTATAGAGGATCCAAAGGTCCCATCCCAAGTCGCTTATTTGGCGATCGCTTCTTCTTCCAGCTCGCTCCTCTAAGGTTACTATATTCTTTTTAATCCCCTTATGTTTTTCCCTGGCAGCTGTTTGCTTAATTTTGGCTTGCAAGGGAGTCATTTATTTCCTTCAGAAGCCATAACAGCACCAAGCACGTAAACAAAAACTGCCTCTTAGTAAAAGACTAAACAAGAGCTGATGCTTGCTCTTAATGTGGATCAGACTTATTGAAACCTACAGTATCTATGTGTGGCCACATATGTTTGTAATTGCATGCTGTTGTCCCCTCCCAGTCCCCCGGGGGAGGGAGGGGGCGGACCATTGCAATGGACAGTGTCCTCTCACGTCACAGGTGGAGTTTACAAGTGGATACCTCCAGTGAATAATCTTCTCATTACTTATCATGATGAACTATGGCATGCAAATATCAATCAGGGACTGTGGGGAGGCGATACAATTAACGCCTAAAACCAGGAGCCTCATTAGTGCTGAGTCTCTGATAATGTAAATGGCACCCTGCTCGTAATCAACCTTGAATATAAATGGCCTCTGCAAATCCACCACTACAGGTGATTCTGTGTACCTGGGTGTGATTAAAGACTCAAGTCCACTCTGCTCTGTTTGGGGTTTTAGAAAAGTAATTTGCTCTTTCCTCCCCTCTGTGTCGCAGCAGCGGCCAGCAAACTGGGCCCTGAAGAAAAAACATGTCTCCTGCTCGTCTGCAGATGTGTGTTTTCTTACGAACTGGACTACAGTCGCTCAAATCACACAGCCGAACAAAGCCTGGCAAAGATTCTGCAGAACCACAGGTCAGGTTGAATGACAACGTTTTCTTTGTTTGATTGAGTTTTGTTCTTGCATCCTCTGCTAATGATGTTAATGCTTTCTTAAGGTTTAGGTCGTTAGGTTAGGTAAAGAAAAGACGTATGATTGGGCCAAACAACTTCTCTCCTTTATCATTTACATCAAATAAAACGTTTCTGCTACGTTGTGTCAAACGCTTCTTTGTCAGAGACCCCAGAAGCCTTGAATCACTGAGTTTCGCTCGTCACCTTCTGGATCCTTCTTCTTAGATCCCTTTCAGAAGGAGTCAGGCTTGCGTAAGGCGAAGCTATCAGAGATTCGTTGAGGTTGAAATTCAAAAGACGCTCTTACAAACGACCAATGTGACTTCAGCTCGAGCGGAAGAATAAGACAATGAATAGGATGAAAAGTCACTCAAAGCGACTTCCCGCTCTTTTTCACGACGGAGGAGATGTTGAAATGAGAACTCAGGACTTCACAGCGTTATGCAGAAGGAAATATATGATTTGCAGCGGAGGAGGAAGATTGAAATTCTCTCACCTCTTATTTGTTCTAATGTGTGTGAGCTTCTGAGGCCCGGCGTGTCGCTGTGTTAGACAAACAACGACTGCGTGTGAAATAACATGCTGAGAACATTCTGCTCCACGTGTTGCGCCATTATCCCAATTTTCCAAAGCTTTTTCGGAAAGCACTTAAAATGACAGCTACATTCCTCCGTCAGCGGCGGAGCCGGCGTCTGCTTCCACATCAGAGGACTCAAACGTTATAAATGTACCTTCATCCATTGGAGATCCGTGCTCAGATCAGTCTTATTGAAGGGTGGAGGGCTGCCAAGGAGCAGCAGGATGTCAATATGAGGATGAAGTTGTATGTATATAAAGATGATTTGAACTCCTGTGAAGAAAATACCTTCCGATTTATAACCAACAAGTTTGTGTCGTTCATCACACCACTATATAATAATATAAGGGACAATGTGAGAATGTTTTCTTTTCTAGCACATGTTCCTGCCGCAGCAGTCTAATTAAGATGACTATCAGCGTCAGCAATTAACCATTTTATTTAATTTTCTCTTTCTGCTCCAACTGGATGTTCGGTGAAGAGCTCCAGCTGTGAGCCTTTCAACACATGTTAGAGGTAAAGTGGAGCTCATTAGCACAATGTGCTCTAAAGGGGAGGGTTTGGAGTGGGAGCTTCATATAGTGAAGGTGTTAAATCCTCCAGTTCAGTAATGCTCCTCCAATCTGTCATATTTGGAATCATTTTTTTTTTCACTGCACAGAAGAATAAAACCATTTTCCCAGATGTTTTGCACATCGCGGTTCCTTCATATCCTCCTTTCTTTCTTATTTTTAACACAATGTACACACTGCGAATCCATCCAATTTTTCACACTCGTTTAGTCAGGCACCTTTTTTCCTATTTTCTTACTCAAACTCGGTCTGAAACTCCGTCTGCTTACAACCACTAATACAATAATGAAGTAAGTTTCTGAGAAGCTGCATTAAAAAAAAAAAAGAAAGAAAAAGATAGAAATTGGTTGATGATCTTTGATTCCTCAACAGAAACAGATGACCTGTCTCTCATTAACATCATTTTCCTTTTCTTTCATTCGCAGCTTAAATGAGACAGTCGAGGCAGTGCGTGGGTGTTCCAAATGTGCAGGGATGATGATGATGATGATGATGACTCGCTCTTCCTTACAGGTCCCATTATGTATAAATGCTTTTGTAGAGATTATGTGATACTTAAGATGGCTCTTATAAGGATTATTCAAACGACCTCCTAAGTCAGGGAATGAGAGGAACCCGTCGGTGTGTAATATTAACCCATTTGCATCACAAATCACAAGCAGCTTTTCATGTCGATATATTATACGGAGGCACGTAGGAGATGATGGTCGTCTCTGACAAACACCCAACATTACCAGCGGGAGACAATAAAGCATGTTTTCCTGACAGACTTTATTGGCTGTTTTGCGGTTGCTGAATACCGGAACAATCTTGTTTCTATTAATCATTTCCACAAAAACACGTAGAAAAACAATTGAAAAATCTCAGGATTCTCCTTTAAGACGATGCTTAGGTTAAGTTTCGGTATGAGAGTGTGCTCGTCATGTCATGTATGTTTCTATAGAGACAAGAAAGGAATTTTAATTTGCATAATTTACCCTCATTACAGAATATCTGTGATATTGACTGTTCAGAAAACCCTGACGTCTCGATCGTGAGCTCCTTCAGCCGATGCACGGCTATCTTACTGCCTTACTAAAGCTCTCTAAACAGTGATGATAACGGGATCAATAATTACTGGATAACTTGCAAAGAGTCCTAGATTGCAGACTCATTTGGGCCTAATCTGGGAGACATT
>CAAKHC010019762.1:7577-28435 GCA_901007825.1 Macroramphosus scolopax | reverse complement strand
TGAAAAATCTCAGGATTCTCCTTTAAGACGATGCTTAGGTTAAGTTTCGGTATGAGAGTGTGCTCGTCATGTCATGTATGTTTCTATAGAGACAAGAAAGGAATTTTAATTTGCATAATTTACCCCCATTACAGAATATCTGTAACATTGACTGTTCAGAAAGCCTGACGTCGGGATCGTGAGCTACTTCAGCCGATGCTATTGTATTTTTAATTATGATTTACTCCCTGGAATTATATCTTGTAAAGGAAGAAATATTCATGGCACAGTTTAACACGGCTATCTTACTGCCTTACTAAAGCTCTCTAAACAGTGATGATAACGGGATCAATAATTACTGGATAACTTGCAAAGAGTCCTCGATTGCAGACTCATTTGGGCCTAATCTGGGACACGTTTGTTCCCTTGCAGCTCAGTTACAACGTCAGGCCAACTGTAATGAACCAGGCTTGATTAGGGTCAGATATGGGCCATACAAGGTGGACCTGTGGCAGCCACACTCAGCCACACGGCCTTCATTCATGGCTGAATCTGGGCTGTCAGGGAACTGAAGACACATTTGTGACAAATATTCCTTCCAAATTGGGAGCAAGAGGAGGAGTCGACAGGAATTAAAGTTAGCATGGGCAGGCATTACGAAGAAGAAGCAGTGAACACTGAACTTCTTTTTCTGTTCGGTGGACTTTCATGTCTCGTCACGTTGTGTCTTGTGCGGCTGCAGGAAAGCTCGTCATCCACCGTGCCAAAGTGTAAGTGCAGCACCTGCACCAATACTCCTGCCAGTGTATACTACCTCCAAAGCTCTGGCAACATTCTGGAAACACTGGCACACAGGTGGAGTCCTTGCTGCCAACCATTACTGCTCCACACCTGAGGCTAAGTGAGCAGCAGTCACCCAACCCCCGAAAGAACCAGCTCACCTTTGCAACGCTGCCGTTTTGTCATCTGCACACAAATAAGAGGCTCTTTCTTGTATTTGCTTGAGTGCATCATAATGTATAAACACGGGTGTTTGCAGAACAAAGTGCTCAGTGTATGCCTCTGTTGATGTCTTACATTAAACGTCGGTTATGTTTCATCTTTTCATTTTAAAGGCGCCCTTGATCCGGCGATATTTCAGAGAATAAAGGGAGGATGTTCTGATGGATGGATGCTCTGATGGGAAGACGGACAAGCAGGGCACGGTTGACTCCTCTTTTCTCCCTTGTCTAAAATGATCATAATCGTCATTGGAATTCGGCAACCTACACGGCTCGGTAGTTAACATGTCTCCAAGGTTAACATTTTTAATGCAAGACTGAGGGATTCAGAGAAGTACTCCTTTGAAGTTTCTTGTTGGAGTCAGAGGGGAGGCTGCGAGGCTGTTCAAGACTGTCTGCAATATTGACATTAAAACTCAACACATAGAACGATGCCAATTGAAATTTCATAGTGTTCCCTTTGGGAAGCTGGGGAGTTGGGCATGCCAGTGTGAGATGAATAATGAAACTTCGCTTGCTTTGCTCATTTTTTATTTAATGTGGAACTCTCCTTTGTTGCTCCCCGAAGCTCCACAGGAGCCGATGGGCACGTAATGCTGGTGTAGAGTCAAAAGAAAAAAAGAGTCAAGTTCTTTTTTATATATGCATGAAATTGTGCATGAAGGTTAAATGATTATGAATAGTCTTTTGTTGTGGATTTATGGATCACTGCTGGCTTTCATTTTGGTTTGTAATCACATGGTGAATGTGTTTGGAATTTTATTTTTTACTCTCTGGGATTGACAAATATACCTCAGACACACACATGCAAGCACACACACACACACGTGCGCACGCACACACAAAAACAGGTGTCATGTGATTCCCATGTAATTAAAGGTATATTTTGTAGGGATGCTAACGCGCTAACACCTGATCATGTCACCATCATGTCTCATTATACTATTTTGTAGCTCAAGAGGCGACTGTGACTCAGAGTAGCGTGAAGGAGCCTTAGAGCTGCTCAAAGCTTCATCCGGCGACGTTCAGTCACTGAAGCATGGCGGAGCAGCATCTGCACCACCGGGCTTTACCTATACTCATGGGGTTAACTATCTGTCGCACTCCGGGGCTCCTCAACCGGCGACGTCAGGGAATATGGAACTATACATGAGCCTTGGTGTGTCCCGTATTGGTGCAAGTGCAAGGGAGCAACGGAGGAAACTCATTTCGGCCTGTTTCAGTCTTTCAGACACCAACTGAAGCTTGTGAGGTGATTGTGGGCTTGTGGGAAGTGTTGTTGAGTCCCAACACTGAACCACTATCAGTGCAAGAATGCGATGGCAGCTTGACATCCTGCGTAGCAGCTTCTGCCAGCAGTGTGTGAATGGGTGAATGTGTTGTAAAGCGGTTTGAGTAGACAAAAGTTCAGTCCAACATTGACGTTATGTTTACCATGCACAGTGGTAGCTCTGACTCTAATCTTATATCATCCCTTAACTGTTTATATATCGGAGCATGCAGCTACATCACGATGTGTATTGACCCTTCTTTTGCTGTGTATGAGTTCCAAACAGGCAGACGTAAAGTCAAGTTACTGGACAGCAGCTTTGAATTCAAAATCTAGCTCAAGCTATTGTGCTGCCATCTGGCCCCCAACTGTGTTTGTGTGTCCAATTTCTACCTTTTGAAGGTTTGGATGTCGACTGACCAAAGCAAAGCTAAACCACCTGGAGACGTGTACAAGCTCCGTCCTGCATTAGAAGCCAGGCGTTAAATCACATGCATAACTCTGTTTCAACCAGTTGGTAAAGGATGATAACATCTATATGGATGAATCTGACTGGGGGCATTCTAGACGTTCCAGCAGTGGTATTTGGACTCAACACAACAGTTTCTTTAATCTTCTGTTGTTGCAGAAACAAGCCGCCAGCCTGCTCCCCTCTCATCCACCCACCTCTGCTCCCTTTGCCGGTGTCACCTGGAGGAGATGCAGTGCAGCCTTCAGGGAGTCCATGTCCGACTCCGAATCAGTTCACCTCCCGAAAGGTTAATGACCTAATGAAAAGTCAAGGGCAAACCGTGTGCCTCGGCTCCGTGCAGAGAAAGAAGAAACGGGAGAGACACTGCCCGGGCAGTGTGTTGGATTCCATGTAAACAAAGGGGTTCACCTGCTTCAAGTCCCCTGCTGGGGGACTGTAAGAGCGATGGAGCTCTGGGAGTTCTCATGAGTTCAATCGGCTAGATGGTTGTTTGTACCTCCCATTATGATGGTGTCTCTTGTATTTGGTGGCAGGTTAAATGCTGTGTGCTGCCAGGTATTTCAAGAAAGAGGTTGCAGGCTGCGGCGTCAAAAACAAAAAGATCCTCTCAACGTCTGTGACAACAAATTAAATGTGATTCTCTGTCTAGTGTCGACCTAATAGTTGTGTGTGAACGCTGTTCCATCATGATCACTTATCATTTCATTGAGGCGATCTCAAACGAGATTGCTTGAGAGGTTCAGTCAGAGTTAATAAAGATCTGTAAACACCAGACCGCAGACCAGTTTAACGTCAGAATGACAGCAGACCACCGCAGAGTCAATGACGATCGACGCTCAGGAAAGTCACATTTCAGATAATAATGGATGAATTCATTAATTATGTTGTTCGTACCGGTTAAACTGCAGTGAAAATAAATGACCTTACAGTAACAAACACAACAAGCAGAGAGAGTAAAATAATTTTGCTTGTAAATGTCCTTGTATCTCTTTATTAGAGAACAATTTAATACTCTTTCATTGCCCCTGAAGTTCTTAATACACTCCTAAATGTTTAAACCTATTAGCACCTGTGCTGCTGGGATCTTCAAGAGGTTTCTTGACTTTTTAAAGTCCTTTTTTATCCACCTGCGAGACTGCAGAATCAGTGGGTTATTGTAATTAGCAATTACATCCACAATCAGCCATGCTAATTCACTTACAGAAGGAGGAGGTCAGTATAATTCATTCTCATTTTCAGAAACCAGGACCGACATGGAATTAATACACCTGAAATAAGTGGCATTTAAGAAGCAGTCTCGCCTGAGCGGCCGCAGACACACACTGGTTATCTCTGTACCATTTCATTATGTTATTCAGTCCTTACACACTGTCGCTCTGTTTCGATCTTTAGCTCTCTCAGGTTGAAGTTTTATTCCAGTTCCGAACAAAGATCACATCCCTCTCAAACACACAGAACCTTTGGCGTTCACATCCGACCGAGTCTCCAACAAACAAAGGACAAATTCAATGAATATGAATATTATTTTATTTTGTTTTATTTCTCTGCAGTTCTCCCTCTCACCACCAGAGGGCTCAAACTCTGTCGCTACTTCCTGTTTTTATTTATAATTAGGTACCTCCTCTTTTATTTGTTTTTCTTACTTGAGATGTTGAATCTCCACTTTTACTCCTCACTTTGTCATCAGTTCATCTGTATTTATTGTCCTGCCTTTCCCCAGTTTGAGTTGCCGCCTGGACTTTCGTCTTGAATAGATCGTATAAACCCTGTCAAGTATAAAATTAAATATTATTAGTATGTCAGTAAGCACTTAAGGGTGTGAGATGACACACAAAAACAATAAAAGATAGCACAGAAAAGGACTTAAGCAAGTCTTATTTGTTATTTGGTGTTTCCAAGCAACCAATGTACCACCTAAGCTAAATAAGGAGCATTGCTAAATTAAAATGCATTTTTAATATTAAGTATGACAATGCATTCCCTGTGGTTTTATTAGGATATTATTAAAATACACTCCAACATTGGATCTGCATTAAGAGTGGTACCCTTTAAACAAATTTAAATAAGGACATCTTTGGGGAAACAGAACACATGAACATGTCTTTTTTTGGTCTCAACGAGCAATTAAGAAAGCATTTCAATGTAAAAAAAGATAGCACGCAATCCATCACCCTGTTCAGATGCCCAAGCAAGAGATTACTTGATAAGTTGCCCTGCCTAATCTAGTTAACGTGGTCATTTTTCACATTTTAACGATTCATTTGCTAAACAAAAGTCCTTTTCTGTGGCCTGTCTTAACGGGAGAGGCAGCACATTGATTGAATTGGAGTATGGATGGTTCCTCCTGTTGTTCTTGTGAGTGTGTTAATCAACAGCCGGGTGAAACGAGGTCTAAAATACAACTTTGTTTTTATACAACAATCGTAAAATGTTTCATGCAGATTTGACTTCATATTTTATCGCGGTCGACGTAAATATCTCTCGTACTCAAAACTCTGTGCAGTTGTCATTTACACACGGAGCAAATCCTGTGCGTTTTCCTATCTGCATTGAAAGATAAACAAGAAATCCAATCCTCAGGCTTTGCCTTTTTTTAAGCCCAGAGTTCAATTCCAGCCGACAGATTCAGGGGAGATTTTCTTTGCAGCGCGGGCCGACCACCGAATGTGAACCGGTAACCCCGGACGAGGAGTGAAACTGCATTAGACGCTATCATCAGTCTCAATCTGTTGGCAACACGTCCTATAAACTTAGCAGAGTTCTAGTTAGTTGGATGCTGCTGTATCTCACACACACAGGCCCCCTTCGGATTGGGAGTCTCGTGCGACCTCCTCGATAGACCTCGGTGCCCCGGGGATTTTTATATTTATCTTGGATTTAAATAAACAAACAAAAATAACGGGAAGAAAAATAGGACAGCTGCTGTTTTTAACAAACTGTTCTCTAGTATGGGAACACATTTTTTTTGGTCTTTGGAAGTGATAAGATTTCAAGTAAATTATTAATAATCCACGAGAATAAAATGTGTTTTATTTAGTATTTAATTATTTTTTATTGATAAATTGCTGTTTAGCTGCTTCACAATTTATCATAGTCTTACATTTACGAGTGTGTGTGTGTACGTGTGTGTGTGTGTGTTCTGTTGACAATAAGATGTTTTTTCTTTCATATCTCCTTATATTTCTATCTGCAGGCCTCTGAAGTGCAGCCGACGGAGGGAAAAGCACCTTCACCCCCCCGACTGAACAAGAACCTGCTCAACGAGGTCAGGTTGAACTTGTTGATGGTCTTTAAGCAGTGTGATGTAATTACTGCTCTGGACATGGGTGTCATGGTGACTATGATCAATGCACGGCGGGAGAACCAGGATGAAGTCTCGTGGCTTCAATTACACCCGGGACCCTTCGATTGTCTTATTATGGAGGAGCTCTTTGCTTCAAACCTACAAACATGTGATGGATGTGCTGAATCAATCTTAGTTTAGTTCTCATGTGAGAAATGCAAAAAGAGGAGGAGCTGTAAATTAGAAAAAGCTCATTGTACCAGCAGTTAGCTAATCAAAGGAAGGATTCTCCCTAAGTAACAACTGTTCTTCATCCGTCTGACTATGAAGCTCTTCAGAGCACCAGAACAGCAGCCCATGAACTCACTAATGATGTACTGCTGGCTGCCAGGGCTGGGGGATCGCTCTATTTTAAGCCTTTTTGATCTAAGTTGCTCCATTTTACTTGACAAAAAAAAAAATGGGTTGACACAACAGGCCCAAAGTGCACAAACAGTGTAAACCTGACCGTCAGGTTGGTAGTGACACTCGGAGCTTTCCTCTTTCATTCCTCTTGTACCTTCACCAAAGTTTATTTCGAGGTCCCTGACAGCGTTCAAATATTGAAAATATTTAATTCATTTACTATTAAACTGTAAGAAAAGTAAACGACTATTAAAGCGTAGGATTACTAATCCGTTCTTTTGAGTCTTTAATTCATATTTTCAAACATTCTGTGGTTTGACCTTCTCAGATGGGAGAATTTACTGTATCGCTTTATTCTAACGTGCTTCAGCTGTTCATTTCTATATTCTGTGGGTCAATCTATTCATCAAGCAGACGTTCAGCAGCAGTGACGCGGCTTCCTATAATTACTGGATGGAAAAACCCAAAGCTGGTTTGATTTTATCACAAACATTCTCATCAAGTATATCACTTAGAGCAGAGGTTTTACAGAGTGGGGTGGGCGGAACCTCCCCCAAGGGGGGCTTCAAACAGCTTCCAATCAGTTATTACATTAGACATCAAAAGGAAATCAGAATAGCCTTAATGTAAATTAGCTGCTAAGATATAGATATCGTTTTAATTCTTTCCAACTTTTCCAGAGTCAGAAACTATTTAGAAATTCACTCCGGGTGTTCGATCCTCCTCAAACCCCAACAGTCCAACTTATTATATGCAACTGCACAGCTGAAACCTTCAAACACGTGTCGATGAATATTAGGAATAAATCCCTGCATTGATTCAAAAGTTTGATCTCTCCTGACATCGTCAGCTCCCCTTCACAGAGGGACAGTTGGATGCAGCAGAATATCTTAATGATGCTTTAGAGTTCAATCACAGACATTTATGAAGCAAAATGAAATGATTTGGGATTTTACTTGACAGAATACACGGACTGACTTTCAGTTATTCAGGGTCAGAATGAACCTTCTATCCTGTGACATCACTTTGTGATTCAGGCTTCAGTTTACGAACTGAAGCGACTGTGTGGATCCGACCAAAGTTCCCCCTCATGCTCAATTTCCATGAAATGGGGCAGAATCCTGCAGCTGTTACCTGCTTCACATCGCTACCCAGAGAAGATCGATATCTAATCCAGGTTACATCGGGTGTCGCCAATAACCACCCCGCAGACTGAATCACTTGTCCGCACCTTGACTGCTCTCGTCTGCGGCCTGTGATGAGTCGTCTTGTGCCAACATCACCCCCGTCGCCATGGACACCACCGTCATCACCCTGCCTACAGACACATACAATAGAGGTTTCAGTAGTACAATAAACACCACGCTCGGCACTGTTTTTTTTCCCGCAGCCACGTGATATTAGTGCATGTTTACATGAAAATCTGGTGCAGCTCTGAATAAAACATTGATTTAATTGAGTTGTTAATTTCCCCTGCTTGTCAAATCCCATATGAGCGCAGGGATACTCGAGAACATTTCATCATTTACTGGCCTCTATAATGAACACGGCGTTATCTTCTCTGGGCGCTGCGTTGTGGTCTCATTTATTTCCGCAGTAAACTACTTCATGAATGCTCTGTACAGTCGTCCTTATTAAACAAAGCCATTATTTCTGCACACTCACTTCAGAGGAGCAGAAGCAAGGAAAGATTCCTGTAGGCCTCATTGTTTGCCCGGGAATTGCAATTGCAAGACAATAAGCAAGTTTTGCATCAGCACCGACATCTCAGTCCAGCACTTGACCATTAAATTAAAGGCTTGTGCAAACAAAGCCACGGATGAAGATGGTGCCTATAGATGACGTCAGAGTGTTGAATTACAATGTAATCGGAATTGGAGGCTCCAATAACGTGTGGAAAGATAATGCACCTGAGTAAAAAGACGCCTTTCATAAGTGAGTAATTGATTCATCTTCACATTCAAGCGCATCCATAACGAATCATCTTCAGTGTTTTGAGTTGCATCATAAGAATATATGAAGCTATAGCAGCTACCGAGCCGGCATCTCAACCGATCCGTCTCCTGGACAACTGATGGAAGCCCGTCTGCAACGTCCGTCTGCAACGTCCATCTAAAAGCGCTGGATAAGTGAAACTTTAGTTGGGATAGTTTCCAAAGTCAAGAATGAACTTTTGGTTGTTTTGTTCTTGTTTTTGGACTCTGGCATGCAGACGCCAACCGACAGATGTGAAGGTCACAGTTTCCCGCACACATTCCTGGGCCGGAGCTGCTTGTATTAATCTGACCTTTCAGAAGTGATATGCAGGACATCAGGCACCGAGGCGTCGTGTGATACCCATCAAGAGGTCCATCAGCACTGTCATTGTTTTTAGAAGCTCGTAGGAGAGATTAGATCCAGATTTAGATTCATTCTGGTGTTTGTCGGCGTCAGGTATTGAATGGATTGAAGGTCAGAGTATGAAACAATCCCACATATGGTATTTCCGAGAGAAAAAAAAGAGACCTTAACATAACGAATGTGTATTATCTGCTTTGGCTCACTGTGACCTTTAGTGTTCCGAGGTAGATCCGATCCAATTCTCAGGTCTACCTCATCTACCTGATCTCAGCAAGCTGTGAAAAGCTCCAGTCATCATCCAACACCCGCAGCAGAGAGCCAAGTCCTGGCATTTAAATAAAAGATGATGCAATTTAAAAGAAAACGCTGGGCTTCATGGAAAAATCTGATAACACAGAATAGCTTTTACCCCGATTTCATAAGGACGTCCTCACTTGAAGGAGGAATTATTTTTATCTTCTGTGCTACATTGCCGGAGAATTAAATATTCATGAGATGCTTTCCCCATATTTACCTACAATGTGTTTTTTTTTCTTCTCTGCAGGTGAGCCTTGTTTCAAGGGCAGTGTTTTTTATCACAGTGATTCACTAACCTCTCATTTAATTTTGAGTGTGTACTTGGCTCTGGCTCCGGAGCGCCGACTGAAACAAGCAAAAAAAAAAAAAAAAGGATGTAAGGGAAGTTTCCTCTTGAATGTGTGCACCTCAGACATTTGAAAGTGAGATCATTGTCGTGTAGCGTCATTGTGAAAAGACAGCGAGTGATAAATATTGCATCCCTCCTGCGTACTGAACCTTTTCCTGTCTGCATACAGATGTTCAAGGCATTAAAACGCCGTTCGGGTCCGTGGTGTTTATGTTTAAGGGATTTGAATTGTTCTCCCGATAGAATCTCTATTTCAACCATTTAATAAAATAAACTTTCTTGCACACACAGTGAAACTGAGGCTGATTCTGGAGGCTACACACACACATTGCTGTATATTGCAGTTAGTGTGTAGCTGTTGTGTGCACCTCCAAACCCATCAAAGTAAAGATGCAGGACAAGAATCAGAAAATTATAAACAATCAAACGATCATACTGGTCAATGATCTATATATTCATTCCCATTAAATCAGCATCCGGCTCCTCGAAGAAGTTGCCTGAGAAAAGAACCTTTCAGGGTTTAATGACACATTAATACTATCAAATATCATCAGTTTCAGTAGGACGCTTGTGACAGCCGACTCTTCCAGTCCCATCTAGGACAACACTGCAGCACGCCGGCTGTTCTCTCGCCCTGCACAACCATTCCGCTGCCTTATTCTCTCGAGGCCACCGGGACATCATGAAGTATGACAAGATGAAACCATTTGGCCTCCTGCAGAGATGCTGCCACAAATCCAGCGCCGCACCCACTGGAGGAGCTGTTACGAATGCCAGGCGTTTCCAAGAGGGTGGCATGTGTTGTTGATGTCACTGTGGAGTTTTTTTTTTTCTCCATATAAATGCTCCTGCTATGATCTATCGTCCCATGCATCTTTACTCTAATGAATATTTCATGGAACCTGACTGGCCGGCCACCCCCAGCTCCTTAATAAAATCACTGTGAATTGGTGAAGTAAATTATGCCCTATTTGTGGTGGCGTCAATTAATTATTCATCAGGAGCTTTACAGTCTTACCTTTGCTGACAAAGCCTGTGATGGCGAGGTGGAATTAACATTCAGAGGAAGCTCTGTAAGGCAGGTATAAAGGATTGTGTGTACCTGTCAGGGAAACAGATGTATGAAATGCAAATGGCTTCTGTTTTGCAGGCTTCTTCTCTTCCTTGGAATTATGGAGAAAAATTCTAATGATGGATGGCTGCGTGCTTCCTCTCGATGCTTCAAGAGGCCACACGTGGTAGGAGAGACTGTTACATGCAGTTTGTGTTTCTGTTGAAATACTGTTGAAGTATTTCCAGCTGACTACTGCGGTGTGGAAGTGTTGTACGTTGGCCGTACATAAAGACTGTCCCTCATGTACCAGGAAATGTGTCGTCCTTTCGAGTCAACAAATTGTGTTTCACACGCAGACCAATGGCTGCGCTTTGACTGCATAATCAGTTCTTTTACTCAGCGTTTTTTTTATGTCTCTACGGGAAAGAAGCTGCATCTTAAACTCCTCTGCACACTACAGTACATTAATAAGAGCGTGAGTGCTGATGGATTATATTTGCAGGCGCACGGAGTCTCTTCAGTGCGGGACAGAATCTATTGAAACGCGTGCACACCTGCAGCACACTCCGATGCCCTGTGTTTAACTACGGGAGTGGAAAGCTACAGCTACTTTGCATTGGAGCAATTCGAAGTCAATTTTCCAAACTCTCTCAAGCGGAAAATGAGCAGAGCGCAGATAAGATGCAAAAGTGCATTGTCGACTGTGTAGTATATCTGCTTTATGATGACATACAGTTGAAATCCTGTAGACTATCAGCGGGGACCCGACTAGCATGAACCACATTGCATAAATATTCTCTCATGGTTTCCTTCGCGCTGATGCACCAGGCCCCTCCGAACACTTCTGTCACTGAGTATTTGAGTTTTATTGTCATCGTAGATATAATTGTATATACGATAGTCCTCCAGCTGACATGAAGCACTTTAGCTATGAATTAATTGATAAATGGATTTACTAAAGCTTGGATGAATGCTTGTGACGGAGCTGCAGCATCGCAGAGTTAACACAGAAACCTCATTATAATGATGCTTGACTGACGCCAGCGTTCACACAACGATGAGATTTGAATTGTATCACCACAACAAGGTGTAAAACTACACATCACCTGCATAGAAGATACTCAAAGAACAATTCTAAATTGGCCTAAATTACTAGAATTTTCCCTTTAAGTTTTAAAGCAATCGGAGTCCTCTTGTTTGCTTTTGGAACAACATGCTGCATAATACCTTTTGACCACAAGATGTCCTCACTCATTAAAAGATCATTAAGTTCACAGGCTCATATTCTGCTTTAAATTTATTCTATTTCAGCTGCATCTCTTTTCGCTATCTTCCAATCAGTGTTCCACAACCTGCATGTGGACGTCCCGTTCAGCTCGCCATCCATATCACAGTGCAAAAACTCTCAGAGCATCTGATCTGGGTTCAGTCCGCCGGCCATGCAGGAGGGCAAGATAATGAGGGGGAATTCAAATGTTGCGCTTGTTATGTGCTCGTTGTAGCCGGGACTGAAGCTGGGAGCCGAGCCAAAGAGTCTCATGGCGAAACAGTGCTCTTGTCTCTCGAATGTTATCACTCAATAGCCCTGCCATCTGGTCCGTCTCAGAGGTGCAGGAGGAAAGAGATCCAAAATAGAAGCAGTAATAGAAAAGGTCAGACACAGAGTAAAGGCATCTGTAGAATTCTTCCTCTCCTGACTTTGCACCTTTGCACAGTGGCAGATTTAGCACAGATACTTAATGTCCTTTCTATACAGGAGAGGGAACAGCTCTGCTCATGAATTCATTTCTTATCACCTGCAATAACAATACGATTAATGCTTGTATCCTCCAGATAATAACCTGTTCCATGTCCTTGATATGTTTGATAATTCAGGGGAACAATGGGAAATGGCCTCTTAAGGATTGGTTATGGACCAGAGCGACGAGGTCACAAATAGCAGGAGATACACCTCTTCTACACTGACTGGCCAATTCATTAGGAACACTTAGATAAAACAGTGTCATACATCAGCTGTGCAATAAATCCTCTCTTCATGAGGTTCCGTTCTTCTAGAATCTGTATGAGAGAGCAGTTGATTTATGATCAGTTTGGAGAGATACTGAGTGTTCCTAATAATCTGTCCGTCCCATTTAAATTAATCACAAATATTAGGACCGCCTCTCATTATATCCTACTACATTGCTGCATGTGCTTTATTTATAGTGTACCTAATTAGTTGGTTTAAAGTGTGGGAAGGATTCGGTGAGGCTTGAAATATGTCTCCATCCTCACCTCGTCCCACAAAGGCACGCTCAGGCTTGCAAACTCTGATCTATGGGTACTGCAGCAGGAATTGTCCCTCATCGGATAAACCGCTCCAAATTGCCTCTCTGATATATGGCTGGCTCTTGTTACTGCTCTCCCCCCTGTCAATTTTAGCCATTCCCCTCAAGGTCAGCTCTCCGTGCTGCCGGACAAAAGCAGAGCAGCTCTGCCGTGGAACCGCCTGCCTGCACCTCACATCCAGGTCGCCGGTCTTCAGGGCTCCACCCCTCGGCCCCTTCGCTCCAATCAACCAGCACCACCTTCCAGCAGCACTACAGGGGCAAGTAGTGAATGAACATGTTGAAAAACACACAGTGGCTCCTAACCAAGGACACATTAGATTTAGTGTTCAAGCGTAAAGGCATTCAACTGTCTCTATGATGCAGCTCAAAGGATTTATGATCGGTGCCTTCAGGTGTCCCGACCACAAAGTCAAAATTTACAAAAATGTATTTTAAGAAGCAACAAATCCTCAATAGCAGATCCGGAGATACTTGATGTTTCTATACTTTATATGTTGTAAAGTTCTGCAAGACAAATGATCAGTGCCGAACATGATGTTGGGATGTGACCCTTTGCTCAACAAGTGCCTCCATCATTAAGCTTCGGGCCTTCCAAACACATGAAACTGTAAAAGTAAAGGAGATACGAGGCGTTCAGGCTTCTACAACAGGAACTTTATACAATATAGTTCACAAGATTGTGTGTAAATACAAGTTACATTTCAATCAGAAGAGACAAGTGTTTGAATTGAACATGTGTTTGTTTATTCTGACAAGACATGTGATGATTAGTCTTGGAAGCTGGAAGACTGGAAGCTGAGAGAGAACACATTTAAAAAGGGGAAGCAGTAATACGATAGACTAACGACGGAGGTGTGTCACTGCGCTATTGGATGGCTGTGATCAGCTGATCTCTCTGATCAGGGCCTGACAGCAGGGAGATAACGAGGACTCATGAGGCAGCAGTGATTGAGAAAGAATACGAAAAGATACGTCTTCCCGACTGAACTTTCACTGGAGCTTCTTGTAATCTACTGCACTCTGCAATAAAGTCATCATATGAAGTACTGAGTATGATGAATCCGTTCACCTGAGCCGCCTTAAACCGCTTCCCTCAGCTTCATGGAGCTTTAACAACTTCACTGTTGTCCACAGCAGGAAGCTGTTTGCAGAAACCTGTTAATTGGTAATGAATGAGCCGTTACCAGTCTCAAGCTGCTCAGACAGAATCAGGAGAAACTCTTCTTAGGATCAATCCCATTATCTGTTGTTTAGTTACTTGTCGAAGTTATTAGGGATGTATAGGCAGAGACAGCAGCCGTGAGTGTCGGGGCCACCAGAGGTCCTCGTCTGGACTCTCAGATCAAAGCACCAATGATGTCGTACTTCTAGTAACAATAATCTCTAAGGGGCATTTGTTCGTACTTTAAAATGATGTACGGCCGAGCGAGAATGTTGATGATGTCATTGTTCAAAGACAAAAGCGTATAATTTAACTGCGGCCGACAAAGGAACAGGAAGCTCAATGCAGAAGGGGATTGATGGCCCTTTCTCACCTAATTGCAGAGGTCCTCGCATCACTTCCTCAAATGCTTCTTCATCAAACAATGCGATGACAGAACATGCCCCACCAAGGGTACTTATCAGTTTACACAGAAATATGCTCAGCGGACTGTTTCATGTGTGACAAATCTCCAGCAGGCTGCGGAGCCCCCAGAAGAGGCAAACAATAGATTTACCTTAACTCACGCTAAAGTCTCCCTGCACACAACACAAGGTGTTTTACGGTTCCAGTTTGCAGCCGTTCGTTTCTCAGTTGCAGGTGGAGACTGTTGGTGTCGCATTTACTTTCCAAAACCATTTGTTTTCAATATTAAAGCGATGGTTCAGGTCTGGCTTTGGTTAGGAAAGGTGTGTTGTATGTCGAGACCAGACGTCGGTTGGTGACATCAAAGAATACTGAAGATAATACAACAAATAAGCAACATACTTGAGGGTAAAACCCACTAATATACTGCTGTTTCGTTTTGTGATTTGGGTTCGAACGAGGCAATCCTAAATCTTTTCTTTCATTTCTAATTCATGAAACGATCTCTGTGTGTGTCCTGCGTGCAGCCAAGGATGAATTCATTCTACCATCTACCTGACTGTGTGTCGTTGATCCTGTTAGAATATTTATATCTCTAATCTGACAGTTGCATGCGTTGTTATATTATCCTCCACCGTCACCGTCATTGATCTGGGAGAAAAAAAAAAACTCATCCTGAAATGAATGTGTGATAAATTGATTCAAGATTAGTGTTTAAAATGCGTTTGAAGAGTTTGACGGGTTGATGATTATTTATTCCCCCAGAGGGGAACATGTGTCAGCGGCAACGAGACAATCAGCCAAATAATTGCGTCTTTCGGGTACAAGTAGATCATATTTCAGGGTTGAAAAAAAACCCGGCGTAGGAAAAGCATGGAAGCACGGCAGGAACAATTCAGTTCCACGAAAGTTATAGTGGGCCGGCATTGAAGCCTTTCAGGCAGGAAGGCGGTGTGGCCGGATGTCTGTCAGCACAAAGGAGGGCTTGAGTACTCCAACGTAGAGAGAGTACAAAGAGTGTGTGCATGCCTGTGTGTGTGTTTGATGGAGCTGCATTTTGTAAACAACACAAAGGATCAAAACAAAGCTTGTGTGACTGACGTATTTATCTAGAGTTGTAGTTTCCGATCCTTTCACCGGCGCCCATCGGTGTGTATCACCGCCTTCCATGTGTGTGATAACATTGAAACGTGCTGCGACATTCAAACAGTCGCCCTCAGAAATGCTTTGTAATTTGATAAATACCTTGATACACGATGTCCTGGCACAGACCTGCATGCCGGTGGTGGTTTTTTCTTCGCTCCCATTGGGATGCAGAGTCACCCGCGTGTGTTTAGCCAAACAGCTCAATACAAATTAGAGAGATTAAATTGTGTAATGGCGTTAATGCACTCGTTGTACGGCTCTAGAAAAAAATAATTACCTGTTGTAACGGCAATCATGATCCTTGATATGCACCATTAAACCCTCACGCTGTAGTCAGTCGTAATAAATGATCTGGTATAGTTTCAGATTTTACCTCTTGACACAAAATAACATGTTTGAAGATGTTTGTCTGGAAATTAAATGCTCTGACTTAGATTTGAAATTATTGCCTCAAAGTATATAACTGAAGCCTGTAGAAGCATTTTATGAGTATTTTTGGTACCTGACAGTTTTCAATGCTGAAGTGGCATTTAGGTTTGTAGTTTAAATTACATTTGATGTACTTATGGTTAAAAACAATTGACCAATTGACCAGCAAGATTATATAAAGTTCCCCTTTCAATAATGATTGTAACCACCATTCGTATTTTGCAGTGCAGTGCATCTTCGTCACATAGAATTAATGAGATTATTGATTAAAGCTTGTAGAATTATGTCCCATTCCTCCACGAGAGCTGTGCAGATTTCACCAGTATTCCCCTTATCAGGAAGATGCTGGGAACATCCCACAGTTTCTCAATAGTGGACATGTCTGTTGAATAGAGAGGCCATTGGAGAACAGGGACGTTTTCAGCTTCCAGAAACTGTGTGCACGACCCATGTGGAAGAACACAACACTAACACAGAACCTCATTCTGGTTCATGTTCCCCTCACTGTGTTTCGATGTCCATGAAATATGACACCTCGGACAAGAACTCCACCAGCACCACAAGCCACTCTGAAGTCACATCGGCAAAGCTCTCACCAACAAAACACCATACATGAGGCCAACTATCTTCTTCATAGAGGTGAAGGATTGACTGTGGTGCCATTGTCAAACGTGGTGCACTATGATGTGTGACAAATCTACAGGATTTGGGGTGACCTTCTATTGACTATAAGGAACACCTGCGTAGTAATCATGGCTTTCAATCAGCATCTTGATATCCTGCACATCTGCAAGAGATGGATTATCTTTGCACAGAAGAAACGCTCGCTGCATATAAGCTAATTAGTTGTGCTTCCCCGAGTTAGTGATGTGTCGCTGTCGAAGCTGGATCTGGAAGAGACTTCAGTCACTTCCAGGCTCAGTGTCTCGGTGACTCTGCTGCCTGGCCTCCGTCCACGGTGGGAAACGTCTGCCAAAAAGCCTTTTTTCCGAACAAAGAGAAACACACAACGACTCTGTTTGTAAGTGTTTCGTGCAGAGGTGCAGTAGCCTTGTGGGTGAAAGTTCCCCTGCCGCTGCGCCCGCTAAGTGGAATATATGTCCCTCTACTTGTATGAAACTAATTGGCTTTTGTGACATTCGGCCCCCCGAATGACCCTTATGAAGACCCCACTCTCTCTCTCAGTCCAGCAAGCCAGGATTTACTCCACTTCCCTTTGTACCACCTTGCCTTGGTAAAAGGTAACTGTGGCTGATGTTTGACCCGTGGGTGTCACTTCCCCGGCCGAGGTGCAATTACCTCCAGTCGAGTCAGAGCTAAAAGGTGAAGGTGTGATTATTTGTGTCTTGGTTACACTGTGGGTATTTCTAAGAATAACTTTGTTTTGCACTTCAACAACGGCTCTGCAGCTTGTTATCTCGTATCGGAGCTGTGCTTCACATAACTCAGCTAATCAGCTTTAATCCCTCTGAAAAGGCTGTATGGTCTTTTATAACAGCGATTCTCAGCCTCTGAGCAGCAAACCAACCGAACCTCAGAATAGATAACGTGGCTGAATACATAAACACTAGAAAGGACACAGGAAAGATAAACATGTGACCTCTCACCTTGTTCGCCTTCCAACAAGAACAACATCCGCCTCGGTTTGACCCGCGGTTCAAAGCAGCAACTTCAAGAGAGTGAAGTATTTTATTGTAATTTATTATCGATTGTATTAGTTTGTATATGCTTCCTTTTTAAGTAAAAAGCCAATGTATATCATACTTGAAGTCCTCAGTTTGCAAAGTACAGTACATAGTACAGTATTAGCCCCCGAAACAAGAGGCTCATATAGTCAAAATACTAGTGAAGAAATAAAGAACCACACACACCTCCCGCCCCCCCGACGAGTGCTGCATATTATCACATACAGGATTTTTTAATAATAAATGTATTTCTCTCTAAATGCAGATTTCTCTCTCATTTCAGTTAATCAGAGTTTAACAGTCGGCACCTCTCTCTACCTGTTCTCTGCACAGGAGAATGAGTTTCTTATCACTGAGATAAGAGGCGTCTTCCAGCCACCCGTAGTCGACGTAGTCAGGTTCTATCTCCACCACCAGTGTTCAAAAATATTTCAGCCCAGATATTCTGCAGAATGAGATCCAGGATAGGAGAGTTCTGCTGACTCACACTCACCACAGAGGTGAGAATCCACGAGTAGTTCATGTACGTTTTTATTTGAGTAATGCAGTACAGGCAATACTTTTTAATGGTAAATGTGTACATGTCTCTCATTGCACAAATCTACAGGGAGGTATATTAGGTGTATTACATGTGCAACAATGTTATCTACTGTATATCCAGTTGTTACTGGCATTCTTTGGAATGTCTGTTGAACCTGTGGAATCTGCAGTCCGGTCACTCAGCATGTCCCCCCGGTCCGAGAGGCTCCTCACTGTTCACACAATAGGATTAAAAACAATTAACTCCGAGGGCATCGGCAGGTCTGACACCAAGGCCGCAGACACCCAGATGTTCTGGGACGTAGAGAGAAGATGATGCCGTCGCCCCTTCATGAGTCTTGATGAGACATGTCACTCACCGGGAGTGACTGTACTGATAAAGAGGGGAAAGGTTCTGTACTTCTGATCAGCTACATGTCAGAGAAAAGTCATTATTTCCTGAGAGGGATTGCAGGAGGAGGCAGAGAGGCACAGATTGTACAGACCCTCACAGTTCACACAAAAGATACGATCTGAGCAAGGCACGCTGTCGCGATATAGTTCACCCTGACGGAAGCACTTGAGTCCCTTTCAGACGGAGCGCACAGCGAGTGTGCAAGCAGAAAGAACTAAAAGGCTGCTTTCAAAACAAAAGGACCAGTTCAGAGTTTTTAAGCATGGAGGGAAAGTTTGCCTGCATATAGGAATGCCCATTCTTTACATAGTAAACTTGCCAACCCTGGAGAGAACAGTGAATTGTAGGTGGTGCTCGATTGCATCCTCTGTTTGAAAAGCAATAAAAGTCCTTACTGGAGTGAGGAGAAAAAAAATGGAGCAACAATAAAAAAAAACGCAACAAAGACAAATAATATTTCATGGCTGTCAACAGTTTGAAGGTACTGAGGCTTTTCCTTTCCCAAGCCCAGATGCAGACTCATTAATAGCTCCTTGGGGAGTTTAGTAAAAAGGCTCAACTGGATCTGACCTGTGAAGTGTGAAGAAACGTTTCTTTCAGGTGATTTACTGAAACAATGTGTGTTGTTTAAGTAAAGCGGATTTCTTATAGTTACAACTTCCCATATTGAATTGAAAAGCACTGATAAATCAGCTTATAGAGGAAATCAGTGTCACAGAAAGCATCTTATCTCTTAGAGTGCAGACGTTTTTTCGATATCCTCTTAGGTCACACATGCCGTCCAGGGCCGAGCGGTGAATTACTCCAACCTTGTGTGTGTGAGCTTAGCAAGTGACAGAGGGGTGGAGAGAGCGTCGTAGGGGCATGGCGCTCAGCTTCCACGGCCAATAAGAACATGACCCACCTCACCATTTAGCACCATAGTCTCGAGATCATCCAGCTGTTTGATCCGGGGCACTGGATGAACTCAACTTTTCATCTTCACTTAAAGTCAGTGGAAGCAGATGAAGGTGCCACAGGCGAGTTCTGGACTGTCACAGAGGATATACACAGACCGATCACTTCCACAGTATCGGTGAAACATATTTTTTTATTATCTCATCCATATTGAAAGACACTCAGTCCGATCCAATGATGTGTGCACTGTGTTAACGTGCCTCCGAGACATCTGTGTATCTCCAGAGCTCATCCGGCCCTGCTCGAGAGCTGCTGCCAAGGTAAGAGGCTTCACACTCAGACACCTCGCACACTTAATATTTCATGAGTAAATAGACTGATTTCATGAAAGATTTACTGCTTTGTCAGTGTTATAACAAACACTTATTTTGTGAATGGGTAATTTCTCTCGGCAAATATTTAATATGTCATTATGGTGTACGTTTAATTAGACAAAATCACCATAGCTAATAAGTCACAAGAGGCCCAGAGCGTCGCTGCAGGGCGAGTGAATTAATTGTTTCATGCTAGAAGCACAGAAATTTAGAACATGTTCATCCAACTAATTTACTTGAGGTGCTTAACAACTGTTCAATATATCTCATAACTTAACTTAATCCAGCATCACTCCAAATGTGACAATGTCTCCTTGCCAACCGACTCATGAGAGGGATGGAGGGTGTGATTCTTACTAGCCCATCAAAAGAGACCAACACATCCTCTTTATGTCATTTCAAAGGTTGACACTGATGTGTCGTCATGCCAACATGATGGTTTAAAGAGTTGAGAGGAGCGGAGTTGAAAGAAAGTTTCCCATGTCAGGCAGAGTACAGAGGACAGGCTCAGCTTGACAACACTTGACAAATGCATCAGTCCCATTTGTGTCTCTGATTGGCTAATTATTAGTCGCCTGCCTCACTCAATGTTATCAGCCGAGGAACCGCTGTTCCAGGGATGACTTGCAACGCAAGCACCTGACTTCAATTAGACTTCAGCTGCATGAGATGAAAGATACTCTCTTTATGCCTTGTAAAAAGAAAAGGTAAATTAACACGTTTTGTAAATCATTCACTATTTTTGCAAATTTACTAAAATACAAAATATTACTCTGATCGCTTTAAATATTTGAAATAGCTTATGGACTGTTTAGGACCCAAAATCTGAAGTCCCGACTTGTGACGTCAGGACGTTCCTGTCCTGACTTTGTCTTGACTTTACAATACAAAACAATGATTTGCCAAATAAATAATCTAAATTGGTGAACTAGTGGAATACAAAGATCTCAACCAATAGAGATCAGTATATGTTTTCCAGCCTTCCTTGCCCCCCCCCCCCCCCCCCCCCCCCCCCCCCCCCCCCCCCCCCCCCCCCCCCCCCCACA
>CAAKHC010019760.1:105781-118765 GCA_901007825.1 Macroramphosus scolopax | reverse complement strand
GTTATGTGTGGCTTTCTGGAAAACAATAAATGTTTACGTTGAGGCACCCCTGCGATCGTCACACTTTTTCTGTTAAAAACTGACCCCGGCCCCCATCAGAGAAGGGAAAAGTTATGTGGCCCTCACAGGAAATAGTTTGGGGACCCCTGCCGTATATCATCAGGATTGACGGCCTTAGTTTCAACCTTCCCCAAAAGTGTTTGAGACCCACATCCAGGAAGACAAGAGATTTGTTCCTCCACAGTTCAGTGACTGGAGGCTGGATGGGTTTTAATTAACTGTCCTCCGATGACGGATCAAACATTTAATTAACCCTGAAGAGTCGTCGCTAATTAACAGCAACGGATATATAATGTCTGAGACTTGTTTTAGAGCTTCAGCCTGAGTCTGCCTTGTCCCTCGTGTGTGCGTGTGTGTGTCTGCGTGCGTTCGTGCATGTGTGTCTTTGTGTGTCTGTTTGCGTATGTGTGTCTGTTTGGGGGTGTGAATGTGCATGTGTGTTCTTGTGTGTCTGTTTTTGTGACTTTGTCTGTATTTGTGTATGTGTGTGTGTGTGTTTGTTTATGTGTGTTCTTGTGTATGTGTCTGTGTGTGCATATGTTCTTGTGTGTGCGTGTGTGTGTGTGTGGTATCTATGTTTGTGTGTGTGTGTCTGTGTGTGCATATGTTGTGTGTGCGTGTGTGTGTGTGGTATCTATGTTTGTGTGTGTGTGTCTGTGTGTATGTGTATGTGTGTGTGTGGTATCTATGTTTGTGTGTGTGTGTGTGCACACACTTTGGGTCCCATGACTTGCTCTGTAAAGTAGGTCTCCTTGTCCTCGCTGAAAGACTGGGAGGACACCCGAGCTTGAGCTTCAACTTGAAGAAAGGTTTCTGTTAACGTCTGAAGCTACAAACACAGACGTCACAGCTGTTATTTACCTGTTTAATAAGTCTGGACGACTGAGTGAGCATCCGTCTTTGTTCTTTGTGTTTACCTTCTGCAGGTCTTCTGATATGAGAATTAAATTTTCATAGCAACACCATTATTAGAGTCATTAGCTTGTATGTACCTCATGTTTTTGGTGTTTTGGTAGCTACTCTGCAGTCATAGCTGTATTATTATTATATATACTGTGTAAATGGGACACTGCAGGAAAGGAGGCTGCTGACTGCACTTTATCTAGGCTGAGTCTGTGCGTGTGTCCTGCCTGCTGCTGCTGCAGTGCTCACCAGGATTAACACATATACTCACATACACTCACATACACTCATATACACTCACAGCATTCACAGTCTGTTGCTCCTTAAAATGCTGAGAACTGGCCTTTTCAGGGAGGGGTCAGGTAGAAGCAAATATGAGCCGTAGATGGCATCACACTCCCATTCAAACAATTTCCCCTCAGGGTTCAACAGAGAGTTAATGATTCTGCTAAACTCAATACTAGTTACTTATAAAGTTTGAAGTGAAAGCCTCAGATAGAGAGAGAGAACGTGTGTGTGTCACCGATAATGTACAAAGAAACCCAACACTTCACCACACAGTGAGGCTGTTACAAAGTAGATTTCTAACAGGGCCTGTCCAGGAACTACACGGTGTCAAACCCCCCCAGCCTGTTCGATGGTAACTTCCGGATCATGACACACAAGGACATGATTCTTAGACTCAAGTTTTCTGCCTGTAACTGACACACACACACATACAGAGACTCCTTGCTTCCTTCCACAATAATCCACCCTGACTTCTGTCCAAGAGAATTGAGGTGTGTAAGTGAGGGAGGGAGAGAGAGTGTGTGGGCTCCGCCCCCTCCTCATCTCTCCCCATGTCTCTTGTTCCTTGCTGAATCTCAGCAGTGTGGACTTGTCACTCTTTGAGCGCACATACTCTCAGCCAGTCTGGTGAACAGGTTGGTCTGCCGGTTACCCATCAAGTCAGACAGAGAGAGAGCGGTGTGTGTGTGTGTTAATGAGAGAGTGTAGGATGAGTGTGTGTGAACGAGGATGAAGCGAGGCCGGCGTTGCTGTGGATGGATCCTCTCCCGCTGCTGCTGCTGCTGCTGCTACAACGGCACAGGTGGGACGACACACACACACAGTGTGTGTTTGTGTGCGACCAGGTGTTTTCTTTCTATGAATGCGTCTGTGT
Source organism: Macroramphosus scolopax (assembly GCA_901007825.1). Taxonomy (NCBI): domain Eukaryota; kingdom Metazoa; phylum Chordata; class Actinopteri; order Syngnathiformes; family Centriscidae; genus Macroramphosus; species Macroramphosus scolopax. Next base: position 116,640 of record CAAKHC010019760.1, on the reverse strand, counting down.
GTTGTTATGTGCATACATTGTGTGTGTATTTGTGCGGAACAGGTTGCTTGTAGATCTGGTGTGTGTGGCTGTGATTGAATTAAAGGGACAAACCAAAGACAGACAGAATTGGATATAAACTGCTGTTTAATTTTGAATGACTGGTTTTGGGCACCAAACGGAAAAAACAGACTTGTGAAAGTGTCTCTCGCAGACAGAGAGAGAGACACAGTAGAGGGCTTTGTCTATTTGGAGAATCAGATGTCGGATTGTGCAATCTGTTTTTCTGCACTTCAGTCAGCTGCTGCACAGGGTGTGTGTTTATGTATTCGTTTGTGGGTGTGTAACAGATGATGACAGAGCCTCAGGCCGGCATCAACTGAAACACTCACTGACTTGCCGTAGAGTCACTCTTGTAATCGCTCTGAATCATTTCTTGACAAACAGACTGTGCTGTCTATTAAACTTTCAGCACAGGCCGACTGCAGGTTCATGCAGACCCTGTCTGAACAAGTCAAGGTTACATTCAGGAGAGTTGTGACATGACTGCACTGGTGTGATGTGAGGAAACATTACACCCACAGGACAACAACAAGGATCTCAGACGACTGTTCCTCTGTTCCTTGGTTGCGTGGCTCTGAAATGAAAATTGTCTCTTAAGTAAATTGTTTCTTTTTCGCTATTGCAAGTACTCAGATTTCTGTGTCGCTCACTGGCTTTGTTGCACAGCCTGTTTTTGATTTTCGGGGCTTGAAAGAAGGTTGACTGCGCTCTGCAGCGGATCTGTGTAATCTGTCATTCAAACTATCCGCTTCACGTCATCCAGGTTTTTACCAGCAAATGTGTGCAGACAACATGGAAGAAGGGGAAATGTTGTATATTTATGTAGCGCATTTCTACTTTAACGGTACTTAATGCACTTTACAACGCTGCCTCATCAAACTGATATTCACATCTGCTACCTCACTCACACACATTCATAGGCATCAGCCCTTGAAGAGCCGGTGATCAAACCAGTAACCTTCTTAGAGATATCTTCCTCGACAGAGCGACTAGCAATACTCTTGCTGTGTTCACTATTACATTTTATTGGCATTCTTAGTTGTAATACCTGGACGAACGATGTGATTCATGAGTGCCAGATGTGCTTTGAATGTGATGCCAAACATGTAGGTAAGAACGATCAATAGTTTCACTGCCTCTGCAGAATCCCTGCACCTCCTTGACTGCATCTTGTAAAGGATCACTTGATTTGTTTTTGTTTTTTGTGCAGACTCTGGGGATTTCTTTAAGAGAAACACCAAGCTGGTGATAATGTTTAATTTATTAATGTCTGTCTATTTCAATGGAACGTTTTTACCTTACTGCACTCCCTCTAACATGACTCCAGCCTGCAGACCTGAGCGTTGTGCTCCTTCACCACCACCTTCATGCTGAGTGCTGCAGTTTAGTTCTGCACCGTGAAGCGCTCCTCCACACAAGCCAGCGTACAGCCATGGTTGGCTAAACGTTGACTTAGCTTTGTGCATGTGTGTGTGTGTGTGTGTGTGTGTGTGGATAGAGTCATTCAACTTTGGCCCCCAGAGCCTTTGAGCTTCATGATAAAGCGCTCAGACTGGAATATAGATTTAGCTTGTAGACTGGTTACACTAGTTCCATTGAACCAGTTCTGACTGGTGCTGTTTGAACATGCTACCAAAATTGATCCAAAGAACAAATACGATCCAGATGTGGAAACATCCAAAGGACATCTGGGGATGTTTGATCTCAGGCGTGACAGTCAGAGGTCATCGGGGTCACCTGTGAGGAATTAGAACAATATTGTGATATTCTGGTGAAACTGGTCACCTGTGGCAGCGAGTGTGTGACCCCGAGAAATCTATCCATTTACCGTAATCTCCTTATTTGTAACAGGAGCTGCTGGGAACAAGCATAACTCTCACTGTTGTATGCAAAGAGGTCACAATTCTAAATTCATGTGATAAGACCTATCGCAACGATAGAAAGCAAAAAATAGGTGCATTTAAGAAGCTACAACGCTATGGCGTTGAGAAGACTGAGGACTTGCTCTTTAAAGCAAAGACTGGACGCACGCATGCCAACATGCAAAGATCACATGCTGATACAAGAAAGCCGGAGCTGAAAGGATATTAAATGAGTACAGTATGTGGAGAGTATTAACATTGTTCTCACCTCCTCCCATCATGCTCTCTTGTCATTGACAGGAACAGACAGTAATCTGGGGAGACCACATTCCTCACATACCTCTCGCTTTCTCTCTCTCTCTCTCTCTCTCTCTCCCTCTCTCTCTCTCTCTCTCTCTCTCTCTCTCTCTCTCTCTCTCTCTCTCTCTTTCTCTCTCACCGCCGCTCACTTCAAAAACTACATAATGATTATCACGGTAGCATGAAAGGTAGCAAGAAAGTATATCACCCTGCGGACAAATAACATTGATAACACATTACAACTCCTCTGTAGTTGGGTTTCCCCGTCCAATAGTCCCTCTCCTTTTGAGCACTGTTAACTCACACATCTCTCGTTAGCTGCTAATATCTCCACTATGTTCACCAGTTAGCTCTTTGATTCGGCTGAAAATTACTATAAATGTGGTGAGAGTGAACAGTGCAGGCTTAATAATCCTCCAATGCATTTTGACCTGATGGATGAAGATCAACACCCCGAGGGAAGGTCTTGATTCTTCCCTGACATGCGTATACATATAGAGTGATGGGTCATATGTCCTTCGGTGTGTAAACATGGTAAACATCTACCCAGCATCTTCATGGAATGACAATAATAGAGTGTTTTCTCTGTCCATTATCTAATTGGCAAACAGTGAGTGTGTGAAGGTCGTAGTAGTTTCCGGCCCATCTTCAGGTCTTTTGGTTAACGGACAGGACCACTTAACACCCCCAACCGTGACTCCCTATGTGTGTCAGGAAAAACAACAACAATTTAAAAGAAAAAGCTCACAAATCCCGGCAGCGCTGAGAGTCGAGAGTTCTGGCCCAGTGAACGTGCAGTATGCGCAACTGACGTAAGAGATGACGCATTCTGCAAAAGAAACCGTGGACAAAACCGGTCCGACCAGCTCGGCCTCACGGACGAACAAGTGGTAGTCAGGTCGAGGTGGAGCAGGGGTCATATGTGGTCTGGGGTGAGGTTGGTCAGGTCGTTTTCTACAAACATATGTCAATTTTTTGTGGCACGTGCCAGCTGAATATTCTACCACGTCTATTGGTGGCAGCTTCTTCCAAAAGGTTTCTGTCAAACAAGCCCGAGCAGGAAATCAGGTATCAGTAGAGGTAGGTGTGTGTGTGTGTGTGTGTGTGTGTGTGTGTGTGTGTGTGTGTGTGTGTGTGTGCGGGAGTGTGTGTGTGTGTGTGTGTGTGTGTGTGTGTGTGTGTGTGTGTGTGTGTGTGTGTGTGTGTGTGTGTGTGTGTGTGTGTGTGTGTGTGTGTGTGTGTGTGTGTGTGTGTGTGTGTGTGTGTGTGTGTGTGTGGTTTCATCCACTCGTCAATAGAGTCATTCATAGACAAAATATGTGTGTGTGTGTGAGGGTGAAAGAAAGACCATACAAGCACCCTGTTCTGTTGCAGTCGGACTGCTGCTTTAGTACAGATTGTACGTCAGATCTGTGTGTGTGTGTGTGTGATTTAAGGATAGTGAGTGATGGGGATACTAACAGAAGACCGTCTGTGTTTCTGTCGGCTGAAGAACAAAACCTTCGTTGTTTGATCTCACCTGACTTTGGCTGTAAGTGTGACACTGCTGTACTCGGCTGTACACTCACGATTCCCACATCAGTAACGCTGCAATACTCCGTCCTTTAATGAACATTAGGCTCAAATGCAGGAGTTTCATTAATGAACACAGGCTCTGTAGTTTTTCATTTGAGTCCCACATACATCGTCCTGCTTCTGTAAACACCCACACGTCGTCAAATGCAGTATTTGAGTCTGTTGTAAGGAAACACATCAGATCCTGCAGCTTCTGCAGCATCACGAGAAGGTGAACACGAAGACTGGTGGTCGCTCAGCCGGGTTTCGTTGGGTGTTTTTTTTGCGCTCCAGTTATTCATGAGTTTCTGTGGTCACGCAGCTGTCAAGGACACTCGGGTGCTGCTGAAATCACACATTCGCAGACCTATGACATGTTTCCCTCTCCCACACATGACACATGACTGGGGTTGTTCAATAACACTTGAGGAAGCAAACCACTGAGACTCTGCGTCAGAGTGAGGACAGGTGGCAGATTTGAGGGACAGTACTCGTCTCGGGGGGGGGGGGACTTCTTATAGGTAATAATAAGATGATGCATGCCATCAACATAGAGTCATTACCCACAATGCAGCACAGTGTGTATGGAGGAGTTGTGGGTGACATCAGGTGATTTTAAGGTCGTTGTTTGTGGTCAGGATTTGGATTCACACTTAATAAGCAAATATATTAAAGAATAAGGCCGTAGATTTCTGTTAATTCACAACATACTTTTTATATATTATTAATTAATTAATAATTAAGTGTTTAGCAATGATAAGTGTCATTATAACCCTCAAATTTCCGGTATCAGTTATCAGTTCTATTGCCATGTATTAATTATGAATAGCTTCATTAACGTGTGCAGTGTCGAGCGAATGGTTGATGTTTGACTTGCTTGTAATCCAGGAAGTGAACGGCATTTTATGGTTCGACCGTATAACGTTATTCTACCCTCAGTGCTCTGTGAGTAAGAGATTTGCATATAAGAAGCAGAGGAGAGGAAGAGGAAGGTTTAAAAAGAAACACCTCAGGTGATCCCGTTTAAAACCCGACCGTTCATTTCCTGTCGGAAACACGAACGCACACGCGGTCTCACGGCAGCCGCAGCCCGTAGCTCCCAGCTGTGTCGGAGTGCAGCTGATCCACCGCACTGTGGACACATGACTGCAGCTACACACACACACACACACACACACACACACACACACACACACACACACACACACACTCTGTCAGTACAGAACAAAGACAAGTGTTTCCCACCAGCGTTGCTTTCCGTGTCCTCTGAACGCAGTGCAACGGGCGGAACTGGTCCAAATAGTTTAAACTCTGCAAAATTCTAAATATGTGATTTTAATCTCAGTGTCAGAGTCAACGTGTCACTTGTGTGATAAAACATTTCCTGCTTCCCACTAAAATGTTTGCTTAAACCAAACCAAACAATTGAGAGATGGTCTGATGTTTTCTCCGTGTTTCTCCATATTGCAACCATCAACTCGACAGTTTACCTTCTGAACTATTCATCCACAGTTATAATGATTTATTGTGATCAAGTTTTCCTAATTATATCTGATTTCTTTCAGAAAACTACCCTGTCGGCAGCTCTGATGGAAAGACGGAGTCGGTGGCCAACCTGCAGCCGCAGCCCTCCCTCAGCTCGCTGCAGTCCAGCTCTCCGGGCCCCAAACGCTCTGGAAACACACTGAGGAAATGGCTCACCAGTCCGGTCCGCCGCCTCAGCAGTGGCAGCTCTGTGAAGAAACTCCCCAACAACAAACAGAAGAAGACCGGTAAGATGGGCAGGGATGAGACACCAGGCCGTGTGGCCCATTGTAGAGGGTATTTAAAAGAATTAGACGTTAAAATGTATTATTTCTTTAACTTGAAGCCGGTGGGGCGACGTTCAAATGTGCTCAAACCTCTTGGTTATAATGAAACTCTGCTGCAGCTTCCTGATGGACAGCTGTTTTCATGATATGAGGAAGGATATCATAATATATTACACAGAAAGAAACTGAAATCTGGATCAGATGTTTACATGTGATGGAGGTCGGGGATGTAGATTTAAGTCAGAATCACAATATTTCATTGTTGTTAACAATATTAACATTTTACTGATTGACTGACTCATCTCATTGATTGATTGACAGGTCCTGGAGCAGGAAGAGACGAGAGCAGAAAGAGCATCGATCTGGGACAACCTGACTCGCAGGATGACATCATCGATGAGGTAAGCAGTCATGGTCAACAGTCGCAGATAGAAACGAGGATTTCAGAGTGGAACCAAAAGTCTTTTCACCTCGTGGTTAATCATACTTCTGTTCCGCTCTGTCCAAGTCTCCTGTCAATGTCTGTTTTTACCATTCAAATAATGAGGTGGAGGTTTATTTGCAGCGATCTCCACTTCTGTATTTGGTCGTGAACTCACGTCCCAGAACTTTAAATGGAAGCATGAATCTACTTCCTCTTTGTCTGTTGTTTTTGTGGAAATGACTCAGACATGGACTGTGGGGGAGAATTCATGAGAAATCTGATGTTTGTCTCTTGCAGCCAAGCTGGAAGTTGTAGACTGAGACAAGTGTTTGATTAAAGAAGCCAATTGACTCTGAATTTTGCCTTTCGTATTGCCCTCAGAGAGTCCTCAGTAAGGATGGTAACATCCTCTCCAAGGCGTCCTCCGGGATGCAGAGCGGTGGTGAGGAGGAGCAGGACGAGGAGGCCCATACCCCTCTGCCTCCACCCATGGAGATCATTAAGGACCCCTCCACTCAGGATGACAAGGTGGGAGAGGGCCGGGGGAAGCGAGAGTTGTCACTCCAGATTTCTCCTCATATTGATTATCTAGAAAGTGTTTCACTCGAGCATGTAGACTAATAGCTAGAGGAGCTCTTACTCTTCTGCTAACAGCTTTCTCTCATCCACTTTTAATGAACTCTTTTGCAATAACCCTCTCTCTGCATCATCCTTCCTCTCCTCTTCCCTGCTTCCCTCTCCTAACATCCCCTCCTCCTCTTCCTCTCCCAGTCCTCCTCCTTGCTAACGTCTCTGCAGTCGACCTCTGAGGTGCCCAGCGCTGCAGAGCTGGTTAGCGCCATAGAAAAATTGGTTAAAACCAAGATGGTGAGTGTGTGTGTGAGACCGTGTGTGTATGTTGTTATGTGTTATAATGAACCCAAACCACATGGTGTGCAGCATAGTCGTCTTCTCTGCTTGAAGCTGACACATCATGTATGTCTCGTCTTCATCTCACATGCATCTCGTTAGGGATGCTCTTGACAATATAACATATCATATATCTTTACTGTTTGATGTGTTTGAGTCAGTTGAGTGGAGTCGAGTCACAGGACTGACGAACTCCAGTCACAAATGTGACTTGAGACTTGACTCAGCAAAATAATAAAAGACTTGCAAGTTGATCTGAGGCCCAATTCTAAAAACAATTGGGTAAAGCAGAAGGGAAGTGTGCCTCAGCAGATCTTACAACCACACTGGTCTGAGAGCATCAGCTGATCAGATCGTGACCGTTTGCCACCGTCAACCTCCTGCTGCCTTCTGCTGTCTTAAAAAGTCTTCATCAGAATCGAGAGTCAAATCTGGGATATTATGAATATAATTTTATTGATACTGGGGTTGTACAGTTGTTCGTGTGGTGGTAATGTGAAGAGGCTTCAACGCCTAACATCATCCCTCCTCTCTCTCTCTCTCTCTGACAGACTCTGGAGCCAGGAGCGTACCCCGACTTCTCTCTCTCTCCCCCAGAGCAGACCACCCCAGTCCAGCCGCGAAACCCTGAGCTGGAGCAGAGAGCCAAAGCTATGAGAGGACGGATGTGAGTCGTGCAGAAAGAAAGCCCACTATTGCTTCACCGACCGCTAATTCCACATCTGCTACTGCTGCTCAGGTTACATTAGCACCAATAGTAGTCGTACTGCACAATGTCCTAAAGCACCGTTTGCCTTTGCTCAGGTTTGTTCTGAACGAGCTGATTCAGACGGAGAAGGACTACGTCAAAGACTTGGGCATCGTGGTGGAGGTGAGACTCCTGTGCACTAATCCCCATCTGCTAGCTGTTAGCATGAAGGCGGACATATGAAAGTAGAGAGACGTAATCCTCAACCACCTTTCTGTGACCTCCCAGGGATTCATGAACAGAATCGAGGAGAAGGGCATCCCCGACGACATGAAAGGAAAGGAGAAGATCGTCTTCGGGAACATCCACCAGATCTACGACTGGCACAGAGAGTGAGTCAGACCGGCGGCTGGCGCCGGACTCAAAGCTGAATCAAGATTCTACTATCTGCTAACTCATAACATCCCTCCTTTGTCCTGCCAGTTTCTTTGTAGGAGAGCTGGAGAAATGTCTGGATGACCACGAGCACCTAGCTGAGCTCTTCATCAAACACGTGAGTGACACACTGATGATGATGACGATGACGATGATGATGATGATGAAGGCCCCTACTAATAATATATGTGATATACATGATCTGCCATTAAAGGTTTGTTGTTTCACAGGAGAGAAGACTGCACATGTACGTGGTTTACTGTCAGAATAAGCCAAAGTCTGAGTTCATCGTAGCAGAATACGACATGTTTTTTAACGTAAGTGATGTTTCGACTCTTTCCATCGATGCATACAGCTGTTTCTAGGAGGATAAAAGCACAATGAGAAAGTTTGCTGTTTGTGTCCTCCAGGGAGTCCAGCAGGACATCCAGTCCAGGTTGACCATCAGTGACTTCCTCATCAAACCAATCCAGAGAATCACCAAATACCAGCTGCTACTGAAGGTAACTTCCACACTAGTACACATCGGAAACTGCAGAGGAGGTGATTTCACCTGTCTCTTACTTCAGGGGAAACTAGCGCCATTTTTCCAACGTTGTTAGCTCGGACCTGCAACCACTTAATCAGAATCAGACAAAAAAGAAAACTGCACTTGCTCAAACACAATTAGAAAAGAGGATATAATCATCCAGGCTTGCGTCCCTCCAGCCAACGGTGACAGAGTGGATCACGTCCCACATGGTTACTGGGAGCATGTGGGAGCAACTTTTAAAATGCTTGTTTTCAGAATGAAGTTTGGCTCAAACTCTGCCGCCTTCAGCAGATGAAAGTGAAAACAGACTTGTAGTTTCAAACTAAACTTGTTCTGCTAAGTGAAACTCAAACATACAAGTGAGGTAACAACAAGCCAAACATTTTTAAGTGAGAGGGGAACTGAAGTTCCCACGTGTTTCTGTAAAGCGCCCCCTGGTGGACGAAATAAGAGAAAGCAAATATAGCAAACTGAAATGTTTCCAGGTCTCCTGCAGAAGCAGTGAAGAGCACCGTGTTGTCAGGCGTCTGACACAACCGTCTATGGGACATGAAGGGTTCTTAATGTTTTATCGACCTGAATCAACATTGTGTTTGATTGTTAAAGGTGCGACTGTGTTTTTCTCCTCAGGATTTCCTGAAGTACAGCTCCAAGGCAGGAATGGACTGTGAACAAATTGAGGTATATAAGTTATTTCTATTAATTAAATATTCGCCCTACCTTTGCTTGTGCTGTTTATTATACTAAAGCTATCACATTGATTCTCGGGATAAAACACCTGAAATAAAACCTTTAACCAAGAGTTCACATCTCTCTCTCTATAGAAAGCGGTGGATTTGATGTCTCAGGTTCCCAAACTATGTAACGACATGATGAACTTAGGTCGGCTACAGGGATACGAGGTACGTCACATCCTGTTACCCTGTTTCATGACAGGTTTGGATGCTCGGTATGTTTTAAAGAAATGATCCGATGATGATAATCCTGATCCTCTGCAGGGTAAACTGACCAGTCACGGCAAACTGCTGCAGCAGGAGACCTTCTTTGTGACGGAGCAGGACGGAGTCCTGTCACGCTCCAAAGAGCGACGGGTTTTCCTCTTTGAGCAGATCGTCATCTTCAGTGAGCTGCTCAGGAAAGGATCGACCACGCCCGGATACCAGTTCAAGAAGAGCATCAAGGTACACAGATTAGAAAACACTGATAGAAATAAGAAAAGGCAATTGATGGTAAAGACTGATGAGTGATGCTCCCTCCACAGGTATCCTCCCTCGGTCTGGAGGAGACCGTGGACAACGATCCCTGTAAGTTCGTCCTGTCCTGTCGCGGGTCGTCGGAGCGTTTCACCCTGCAGACAGCCAACGTGGACATTAAGCAAGTGTGGGTCCGACACATCCAGGATGTCCTGGACGCTCAAAGCAACTTCTTGTTAGGTGAGAAAACACACAGACGCAAGTCTGACTTCTGAAGTGAGACATTTTCCCCCAAAAAAAGACAACATAAAGCAATGACATGCTCGTCAGCTCAGTGAAACACTGCCGCCGTGGTGAAACATTCTATCTGTGTCTTGTACATTATTGTAGCTCTCCAGTCTCCCATTGAGCACCAGAGGAAGAGGAGTGGAGCAGGAACCAGCTCCTCCCTGACCAGGAACCGCTCGTCCTCGGGGAGCCGGCCTGCTCTGTCGTCCCACAGCCGGCCCTCCTCGGCCGTCGGGCTCGGTGAGAATGAGCCGGAGAGAGGGAGGAGCCAGATGAAGATGTCTACCTCCAACGGTGGTACGTCGTGCTTCGACTCCAGGGTGAGTTCCTGCGCGCCCGCTGACGTCACTCGTTGTTTCACTCAGAACTTGCTTAATCGTGCATTTTTTTTTTGATCCATCTGTTCATCCGCCTTAAAGAAAACGTAAAGCGCCGATGGTTCTCTGACGTTTCTCGACTGACTGAAAAGGGTTGGAACATCCTCCAGCCAGATCGTAGCGTGTAATGAACACATCGTCATTCACAGACTTAATACACGCAGCATGCAGTTGGTAAACTGGGGCATGAAGTGCACTTCTCATTGTTGGTCCGCTGGAAGTCTGTTAGTCTGTAGCTACAAGACAAGGTCAAAATCTGGGCTACTGCAGGTGGAGCAGCGTGTGTGTGTGTCTGTGTGTGTGTGTGTGTGTCTGTGTGTCTGTGTGTGTGTGTGTGTGTGTGTGTGTGTGTGTGTGTGTGTGTGGCCTACTTTGAACATCTCTTGCTGTCTGCAGGAAACAGAAACAGCTCGGCTCACTTTGTACCCAATTGAGTTGCAGTTA